>CM045761.1:134603163-134899331 GCA_025200525.1 Camellia lanceoleosa | reverse complement strand
ATTCACAAAATCAATGGTAGCACAATATTTAGTCAACCAATCCATACCCGCAATATAATCAAAGTGAGTAATGTCCAAGGGCAAGAAATCAACATATAATAATACATCCCCAATCATGATGTCACACGTGAGGATACACATAACCACATAACATAGAACCTCCAAATGGTGTGTAGATACGCACAATAAATAATTCAAAGATTCTAAAAGTTTAGTCAACTTTTTCGTAAAAGCATGCGATACAAATGAATGAGTCGATCCCGAATCTATCAACACATATACGCGTTTTGAACACAAATAGGAGTATCGACACCACCAATTTGGTGTTCTGTATATCACCAGGTACAAGTGCAAATACTCATCCATGCCTTAAGGTTTTTCTCCCAGTGTTAGCCCTTGTATTCATTCTTGATGTAGAAGTGGATCCAATTGAACTTGCTGTTGGGCGGTTAGCATTTTCGGACCCGACAGACAATCTCTCATCATATGACCAGCTTTAACACACCTAAAACAGCAATCTGCTTCGATAATAAACACCCATGTGTTTTTCCTACCACATTTTGAGCAAGTTAGTGTAGCGCCACTACTCTAGCTTGAGCTACTAGAGAATCCTGTGTTTTGCTTTTGCAAATGACCACGACCCTTCTTGAAATTGAACTGACCTCTTGCTTCTCCATTGGTTGTTGGGGCCTTAATCATTTCATCATGCGGCTAAGTTGGTCACCATTAGGGTTCTATCAAGCACATCCACATATTTGGGTAGTTTTAACACACCAACCCAATCAAACACTTCTAGATCTAAGTCTCCTTGAATTTTTTAGCTTTCTTATAATCTGTGTCTTCCATGTGTGGGGCAAATGGGCTAATTCAAAGAACTTGGCCTCAGACTGCTATTGACATTTTGCCTTGTTTGAGTTCTTGAAATTCAGACAATTTCCTATCTCGGAAACACTAAGGGAAGTATTTCTCATAAAAGATCTCTCTGAATTGATCTCGAGTTAAAATCCCACTACTATCACGGATAAGCATCCACAAACATCGAGCTTCATCTTTTAAAGTGTAAGTGGCTAATAAAACTTTATGAGTCTCGGTACATGGAAATACTTCAAATAACTTTTCAGTTTCTAGCATCCACATTTCAGCCTTTAAAGGTTCAATTCCACCCAATAAAGTTGGTGGCTTCATCTTATTGAATTTCTAAGTCAAACTTATGATATCATTGTTTACCAATTCTACTTGGACCGGCGAAGCGCAGGAGGCTAAGGTTGTTGTCTTTGTTGTTGCATTATTGCTTTTGTCAAAACTTCAGGCTTTCTTTCTATTCAGTTCATCCGAGTATTGAAAGATTCAGCTGTACCATCACTTCTTGTATTTTCCATTTGCTATAGGTAAACAGAGCACTAATAAACGTAGGCAAATAATTCTTTTCACAGTGTTCAATTTTAGTTCATTTCATTTCAGTGTCAATATATATTGGTTCAGATATGTTTATGCTTCACACACACTCACATATACAGATGTAATAATTCTTACTAGGACATTCTATAGCTTATATGGACTCGTGTGTGCAGTATAACTCGTGCTTTGATACCACTCTATCACGACCCAAACCCGCCCCTATAGGTTTAGCGTCGTAACTGACCAGTTATCCTAGGATTACCAAAGGCCTCTGAACAAATCATCACATAATAAGGAGTCACAGGCAAATATATAAAACATACATAGTCCATAGAGTCATAAGTGCATATATATATGGGACACAAATTTTAAACTTTATATGTATAAACATGATCTTATATAAGCAACAATCTTACGTCACTGCACTTACTGATAATCAAAATAGGACTTAGCCCAATATATAAATAAAATAAAGAAAACTTAAACGGGATTCTGGATCACAAAACATTAATCACAAGCAGGTTTCGGAACCTCAGCAGGAGGCACTGTGGTTGGCTGGACAAAATTGACCTCCAAGCAATAGCTTAAGCCTGGTCACACGCTTGATCTCCTACATACATAAATAATACGGTGAGCTGGAGCCTAGTGAATAATAACAGAATAAAGGTTTTAATGAATGATATCTATAACAGATTCAGAATTCATATTCATATTCAGAAACAGATACATATTTATATTCATCTTCATATTCATGTTCAAAGTTCATACATTTTACATGATCATACGCGGTATATCTATTAGCTTTAACAAATCCGATGATCCATAAAGGGACGGCTATAAAGGCATTTTGATAACCCATGAAGGGATGACCATGAAGGCATTTTGATGACTCATGTGCACAGAGACGTTTCCGATGACCCATAAATGAATGACCATAAAGACATTCCGATGACCTATAAAGAGACGCATATCATATGATGCTAAGGATGCCACGACTACATTTCAGAAACTTGGACAATCATTTATTCATATAAAACATAGCATTTTAGAAAATTGATCAGTTTAAATTATCAGAAAATAATTAAAGTTAAACATAACTTTACAGAGTTATTACTCATAGATAACTCCAATAGCGCATCGCATTTAATCAAACAAACCAAACGGCTAAGACATGACCTACACAAACACATAGAGTATACACATTGAAATACACATTCGAAAGCACTTAACTCATTTCTTTTCTATCTTAGTGTGTTTCTAACTCTTATCCTCATTATTATGTCTTAATTAAGGCTTAGGAATGCCTAAGATGGAATGAGGATACCAAAATATGTGTTGCAACACTTAGTCATATTTTTGAAAACAGGGTCTTTGCTCAAACGTAAGATCTTTTGCTCGAGCTAAGATTCAAAAATAAGGATGGTGGCTCCAAAGACAACTTTGATCGCCAGAGGTTTACAAAACTCTACAAACTTACTTGTTGCATGAATTTTTTCGCCGATTTAACGCTTATACCACCGAGCAAGATTGAATAAATAGAGTCCTCACTCGAGCGCAACTTTGGTCACTCGAGCGGTCTGAAAAACTTTATAAAACTTCTAAGAACATGAATTGTACGCTTGAGCCAACTTTTGTTCGCTCAAGTGCAAGTGCAAAACCAAGAGTGGTCGCTCAAGCGCAGAATCTGTTGCTCAAGCGGTGATACAGAATTTTTGAATTTTCAAATTAATGTTCAAGATGCAAAACTCAATTTCATAGCTTTAAAACACATCCTTTTGGCTCAAAACTTGAGAGAACATGCCTAAACTTGTAAAACATCAAAAATTAAGGATCATTTCGCAAAATCAAGGCTCAAAAGTAAATCAATCGTCCAAAATTCAACTTAAAACTTTGAAAGCATAACATGTAGGTAATGAATTGAATTCAAAGCCTCCAAATCATGATCAAATAAGGTAAAATGATGGAAAACATGATGAATTCCCAAAATTAAGGTACAAATGCTGCATGCATGTGAGAATTCTTGAAAATTAATCTCAAAATGTAAGAAAATATGCATGTATGCATGGTATGACTTAAATTTCTTCATTTCTAGCTCAATTATCATGTTTAAACACTTTAATCTCTAGAATTCTTACACTAATGTCTTGAATACAAACTTTAGAAATACAATTCTTACCTAGAGTTCCCAATTCTTTGAATTCTAGAAATTTCTTGCACAACTCTTCCAATTTCTTTCAATTGACTAGTAATCTCTCTCTTTTTCTTCCCTTAAGCTTCAATCTTTTCCTCTCCTCTCTCAACGTTTTTGCTTTTAATGATGACAAAAGATGATGAGAAGTGTGTATAGTGGTGGAATGATACAACATTGAGCTTATATAGGTACCATAAATGGAATTAATTAATTCTTGCTTGGATTAAATATTAATTTTTTTTTTCTAATTATTTGGTTCTGAATCAAATTTCAATTGAACATACCATAATGTTCTAACAATTCCAAATAACACATAAACCAAGTCAATTTCGTGATCAGATGCCGATAAGGCCTTCAATTCGCATAATGAAACAAAACCACAGACAGATCTTTCTACAACAGACATATATAAATGCAAATAACATTTAATACATGTAATTAAAGTAGAATTTTATTTTAATTACTTATTAGGCTTTCTTAATCAAAGATTATACGCTAATCACAGATCGGGGTTGTTACAACCGTTGTTTTGCCGCCACCGCTGTCTTCCCAGCTCATCACTCTACCACTGTCGCCATTGCCTTCCAACACAGATCTTTATCTTCGTCAACGATCAACCCAGATCTTCATCTTCATCAACAAGCAACCCAGATCCCGTCATGTCGTCGACCCCGTCACCATCGCGCCTCCAAACCATATCGATCCAACCATATACACAGAGAGAGTGAGAGATTACAGATCTTCATCTTTATCGACGGCCAACCCAAATCTTCATCTTCATCGAAAGCAACCCAGATCCCATTGCGTTGCCGTCGCCATCTTAACTCTAACGACCCAACCATGCACACACACACACACACGCGCACAGAGATTGCAGTGACGGTGGGTTTCGCGATTGAAAGGAGTGGAGATCTCGATTGCAGGAAATATCGCAATTTCAGAAGAAGAAAAATAAGAAGAGGGAGATGGAGGTGGCGACTGGTGATGAGAAGCTGGCCAGTGGCAGGTGGAGGTAGTAGCCGGAGTTGAGAGGAGTTAGGGTTAGGGTTTGGAAAATTAAGGTTAGAAGATGAGAGATGAGGGTGTAAAAGTGGAGTTTTATGTTGGGATAAAATTAAAAAAAAAAAATGGAAGACATGGGGTTTTAAAAAGAAAGGTAGGGGTAAATAGCAGTCTTCAATGTTTTTTGGTGATACAATTATTACACTCTGAAAATATTGATTTTCTAAAATTACCCTTTGATAATACTTGTTTTAAAGAATATCAATTGTCATAATTATACTTTTTTGTGTTGTTAATGAATTTAAAAGAATGGAAAAATAGAAAATTCATATTATTTTAATCCTTAATTTTTGAAAATGGACTAATATTTTAGGATAATGAAAAATAAAATAAGAAAATAAGATAGTATTTGGTAGAATTTTAGAATTATGATTTGAGAATAGAGTTGTACTTTGAATTTGTGAATTTTGAAATTATGATTTGAAAAGAGAAAATTGGTTTAGTTATAAATTTTGAAAAGAGTTTTTAATTGAGTTTTGAATTTTTGATATGACATATGAAATGAAAAAGTTGTTTGGTTATGAGTTTTGAAAAGAGTTTTCAAAACTTAATTCAAAAACTTATAACTCATAACCAAACACAAAACACAAAACTCTAAATTCTATTGAATTTCAAAACTTAATTCAAAAACTTATAACTCATAATCAAACACAAAACTCAAAACTCTATTAAAAATTATATTCCAAACTCATAACCAAACTCTTTTTAAAATTCAATTCAAAAAAATAATTTGTCATTTTGGTTTAAAAAAATAATTTCTTTATTTAAAAAATATCAAAAACAAATATAATTTTTTTTTCCCCAAATAACAGATGGCGATTGGCGATTGGCAATTGCCAAAAAAAAAAAAAATAAAATAATAATAATTACACTGTTCCAGTCAACTAAGGGAACGTCCAGGAGGATGATCGGGTAGACTTAAAATTCAAAAACTCCTCTGGTTTTCAGAATGGAGAAGACGAAAGAGAGAGAGTATGTATGAATCTGCCAAACGTAAAAAAAGAAATATGTTTTGAAATGTGTAGTGGAATCACATTTTCAAAACTCCATCTAAACAGTGCATGCAAACGGATGGGTGGAATTATGATTAGAAAATATAACTAAACACAAACCTAATATTTTGAGAGAAGGAATAAAATATTTAAAATCTTTAACATTACTCAAATAATTATGTGAATAGTATCTTTGTTGGCGGTAAATAATTGGTGAGTTGGGGTTTGTTCTTATTCGTTGTGTTGTGTAGCAGAGAGATTTTGGCTTGGGGGCAAAGCTAACTTGAAAATTGAAATCAACAAAATCTATCAAAATCTCCATTTTTAATTAGCTGTAAAAACAACATTAAACTTATATGTTTAGAGTTATGTTAATTTAACTCTTTTCTTTTCTTTTTTTTTATGTTGTTTTTTTATCATTAATTTACTTTTCTATTTTAGTTTATGAATATGATGATCATCATAATTTAAAGTTAAATAACATATTATCATAAAAAAATTAGAATAATAAAACTACACCTAGAAACACACTAATATGATGCAAAATGTTAATTTTCAAAAACATTGGTTAAAATTTTTAGTAGAGCTAAATCAAGTTTTTGAAAATTTGGACGAAATAGCATTACACTAGTTTTGTATTGGTTTACTTGAGAAAATAATACATATCGACTAATAGAAAACAGTATTCAAAACCTTGGTGTGAGCAAGGAAAAAAAATTCACTTCTTTCTCTAGTGTGAGCACAAAATTTTCTTAATATGGCAATTCAAATATTTGTTAAAAGGGTTAAACTTAGTTTACAATTAAATTTTGTTACTATCCTAAATTTAAATAATAATTATTATTAATTAGAAATTCAAATAATTATTAAAAGGGTTCAATTGATTGAATAAACTTCTAAAACAACTACAACAATAATTTTTTTTTTTTTTTTTTTGATGACCGAGGTATCTGAGCTCTCGTTTTTGACCCGTCCGACTAATCCTCGATAACAGCAACCCACCGCCGTAGCTCCCATTTAAATCCCAAGTCTAATCCTAGGGAGAATCCAACCCGTGACCGTGCGCCTTACCCACACAGTCACGTGTACGCCTTTACCACTAGACCACCTTGGGGGTGGGTGCAACTGCAACAATAATAACTCAATCTATTGAGTTAAATGGAAAATTCTTTTAGGACTGGTCTTAAAATTATTAAATTAGGATTGATTTCGTTTGGCTGAAGCAGTTCAGGAGATGGATCTTGAGTTCTTTAGAAATAGAGTTTTAGAAATGGAGTTTTAAATGATGACTGGAACGACATGGGCTAGAACGTAACTCATTTGGTTTGATTTTTTCAGGGTCTTTTGGGGAATATCAGGGGATGTAACCCATCCTATGGTTTGTGCAGTAGCTTGATGCAATCTACTGTTAGTCATTGGGATCATGTGGAAGGTGATGCCAAAGTATACTTACAGATCTGGAGCTTATCATCCTAAGTAATTGTGATAGTTTACAAAGTTTAGTTATATATATCTAGTCTAATATATATATATATATATATACACACAGATAGGGAAGCTTCTCTCCAATCCACAGAGTAGATTGGAGAGTATTATCGAGTTTGTGGAACTTACCACGAGTCTTGTTTCGATAATTCAAATCATTTAATATATAGAATTCGTCGAGTAATTTATATTTGAAAAAAATTATGTTGATCGGCTGTCGGTAGTCCCTTGATCGAAACACATTTTTCTCAATTGTAAATATGATTTTAAAAATAAATTGTTAACAAAAATGTGTTCCAATCAAGGGGTTACCGATATCCAATCAACGTGAGGTTTTATAGGCATGAAACACTCAACGAGCTGTATACACCAAACGGTTCGGATCATTGAAACAGGACATGTAGTGGGCTTCATGAATTTAACAGTATGCTCCCGTCTACACAATCTACTGGAAAGCCACTCCCAATTAATTATTCTCTGATTTGAAATTGAGTAAAGGTTTGGGATGGATTGGAGTTTTAGAATGATAAAAAAGATAGAAAGAAAATAATTAAAATTTGGAGAAGAAAATGAAAAAAGTTAAATATGAAAAATACATCTAAGTAGCTTAGGTGTACCAATAAAATAAAAAATAAAAAAAATCTTCTTAAGATTTAATGGATGTACTAATTTATTATTTGGGTATAAATAGAATCACCTGTACCTTGGGCTTCAGCTATTTTCGGTCAAGTCCATGAAGTGCATTAAAGCCCAAGTCAAGGTGAGGCCCAATCTAAATTTCAGTAGAAGTGTCTGAGCCCAATTGAACTTAAAACCCAAATTGAAAAAATAAATTTTGATAAATTACAAATACACCCCTAAAACTTACTTAAAAAACGGATTATCTCATGTGATTTTAAAATTACATCTCATCCCTACAAGTTTTTAATTACATAAGAAATTATCCCTCTTATAAATAAATCACCAATTCAATTAATAATTTTTAATGATGTCAAAATATATTTCAATTGACAATTCATGTAATTTTATTCTTGTAAATGAGAGTAGTTACAAATTTCATTTTAACTATTAATTCTGTTAAATAAAAACTCTAACAATGGAGTACGTGTAATTTTTAAAATTATAAGGAGTAATTTGTATTTTAAGCAAATCTCAAGATGTATATTTGTAATTTACCCAGTCAATAAATAGGGAAAAAAATGAGAAAAGATAAAAAGAGAAGAGAACACTAGAAAAAACAAACGAAAAAAAATGAAGAAGATGAAATAACATGCATTATGCTGTAGCTTTGCAGAATATGGGGGAGAGAGAAATGGATTCCACCCAAGAAGGGAAGGCCCCAGAGGGGCCCATCAGATTATGGATTTACATCTGCCAGAGAGATTGTTGGAAACATATGTGAGCAAAATAGTATTTTTTTTTTTTTAATAAAAAAAAACACAAATAAATAAATAAATAAATAAAGAGAAGTGTATCAATGAGTCCCTCGGGTGACAAAAAATGGGTGTTTAAGGGCCGGACTTATTAATGAGATTTATTTATTTATAAATTTTATTTTATTTTTACTTATCGAGATCTTTAAAATACTCTTCTTTTATCTTCTTCATCCCCATTATCAATATTATTATCAATACTATTGACATACACGCACTCACTCACTGTTACATAATTATTCACTTATAGAAACAAAAACACACATAGACATAGACATAAAAAAAAAGTAATAGAGACTAGTTTAATAAATTTATAAAAATACATTCAATGATAAATTTATCACTAATCGATTTGTAAAAAAATTACAAACGAAAAATTTATCACAAAAAATAAAATCTAAATTTGATTTGTAGCATACCTGATTTAAAAGAAATAGAGAAAGAGGGAGAGATATGGAGAATCACTATTATTTCGAGCCATTTAGAATCAATTTCACCGTTGGGACAACTAGATTTGTGTAGATCTAGGTGAGGTCGTTGGAAAATAGTGGCTAATGAGGATGTCATGATAGAAAATGGTTGCAGTAATAGAAGATGCGATGGCGATATGGTGATTGTGTAGATCAACGATAATAAAATATAGATCGACAATAGTAGAGATGATTAATGAACAATGGCAGTAGATTGGTGATGGTGGAGATAGTTAATGGTGGCAGTGGTTGAATGATGACGATGAAGGTGGTGGTGGTAAGTGGATGGCAATTATGACAATCATGATGGTGGTGATGAGTGAACGGTGATGATGGCAGGACAATAGTAATGTGAAACTTTTGAAGAAATGATGGGGAGAGAGAGTCAATAGGATTCATACGTATTTAAGTCCATTTAATGGAACAAGTCATAATTAACCATAAAGAAACGATAGTGTGACTTGTGTATGTGGACTGGACCAAGTTCGCCTCTAAGCTTAAGCTTTTGGGAGAGAAGGCATTTTAGCATTTTTTTTTTGTTCATAAAAAAAAGAGAACGCATTTTGGCATTTTTTTAAAATTTATTTTTATGAACAACGTTAGGAATACAAAATATTCTACCAATATTTAGGATATCTAGCATTTTTGTTTTTATCTTACCAAATTTTGCAAGATGAATAGCACATCCAATTGTGTTTTTTATATTTGCCGTGATGGATTGTACACTGCTTTTAGAAAACATTGTTTATGGCACGATTGGTTTGTATTCAACATTTGGCAATGTGAGGGCCGTATCAATATCAAATTAGTTAAAATTTTATTATATTTTAATTTAAAAATTATTTTTGGACAAAACACCAATAAATCTTAAATTTTAATTTGTTAAACTATTTGGTCTTATTTTTTATTTTGTAGACTGATAAGTCTTATTTGGATGTCAATTACGTATATACCCATTTGTTTAATACGTAATTTTTTTTTGATGAAGGGCAAATGTAAGTTTTTACTGATGTTGTAATGACAAAAATACCAAAAAAGCTTACTATAGACTTTTTTATAATTTCCCTCCTTTCCGAACGCCAGCAATGTCAACTACACCATCAACATTAACTACATCAGGAATCATCAACTACATCCTCAACATTATCACCACCAGCAACAGCAACTACATCAGCAACAGCAACTACATCATCAACATCAAGAAACATCAACTACATCATCACCTTCAGCAACATCAACTACATCATCAACATTAACTATATCATCAACATCAGAAAACATCAACTACATTATCACCATCAGCAACATCAACAACATCATCAAACATCAATTACATCATCAACATCATGAACATCATCAAAATCTTCAAACATCAATTACATTATCAACTTCATCAAACATCAGCAACATCAACTACATCATCAACATCATCAAACATCAACTACATCATCAAAATCACGATCATCATCAAACATCTTCACGAGTCGCCTCCCACCTTGTGCCGCTTATCATCAAACATCATCAAAAAACTACATCATCAATGTCACTACACCATCAACATTAACTACATCGTTTATTATCAAACATCATCGCGAACATTATCAAACACCATCGCCGGAGTCGCCTTCCACCTTGTGCCGCCGCTTCGTACCTTAACTCTGCCTCAGACGCTCTCTCTCTCTCTCTCTCCTCTCTCAGTCGTCAAAATCACAGAGCTATAGATCTGAGCATGCCATCGCCGAAGCTATAGATCTAAGCATGCCTCATGCCGCCACTCCACAACATTGTATCCGACGTCGACAATCGAGATCTGGAAGGTCGTAGATCTACGAATCTTCATTTTTTTCTATCACCGATCTGTGCTGTATATTTTACTTTTTTCTATCACCGATCTACCCAACATCATCGGCGGCCGAAGCACAAGACAGATGCCATTGTTGGCAAGATTGGGAGACCTGCAAAATGAAATCAATAGGGGTAAAAATGTAAACTCCGTATATAATATACCAAAAATATATACCATACCAAAAATAAAAAGGACTAAATGGTTTAAGAAAAAACACTTAGGACTAACTAGAGTAACATTTACCAAAATGGGATTTATGAGTAATTTTTTCATTATTTTTCTATTTTAATTTTACATCTTTTAAAATATATTTTCTAACAAACTCTCATTATGTCTCTATACTATTTAAATATTTTTTATTCATTTTAATTTGGAATTATTTTTTATAAACTCAACACAATTAATTTTAAAATATAAAAAGTAATATTTTTTTAATATTTGGTTAGGATAAACTACTAGCTATATTTGTTGATTTAAAACCATCTAAATTAAAATGGCCAACTTGATAACTAGTTTGATAGAGGTGAAATTTAGTAATTTATTCACTATTTTAACTAAAAATTGAAAATAACTAATTTGATGGAGATGCTCTTGGTAAGTTAAATTACAATAAAAGGGCCACAGTTGCTGGATTTGGAGTCACGTGATGCACAGCGGTGATTGTTGTGCGGCCATGGGACTCGTTTTGAGTTTTGTTTTAATGATCTAAACCGTTCAAATTTTAAAAAATATTGTGAAGAATATACATGTAAAAAATTAAATTAATCAGATATTGATAACTTTTTCATCAAATTACATTTGTATTCAGTTTGATACATACATATTAATTTATATATATATATATATATTATTGTGCTTTGATAAAGAGATTATCGATATCTGATTAACTTAAATTTTCACAAGTATATTCTTCTCGATATTTTCTTAAATTGAACGATTCGAATTATTAAAATAAGACTTGAAACGAGGCCCACGGGCCATATCCCACGGTCATTTGATTGACTAGAATCCTATATATTTGACCTTCTCACTGTCCCGAATAATAGTTATATGGATCACTAGACTAACTGTTCTATCTTGACACCTTTAACTAAGATCATTTGGTTGTTAGATGCGTGTTAACAGAGAAGAAATGGAAAATCAACATGTTAATGCAATTTCTCCGGAAATAAATGAAATTTTGCGAGACATTTTACAATATCCATTCTCTTCTATTATATAAAAAAGGGTAAATTACAAATGTATCATTTGAGGTTTTGTTAAAATATAAATTGCCTCTTATAATTTTAGAAATTATATCACATCCTTTTAAGTTTCTAAATGCATAACAAATGACCATTTTTATTAGTAATAAATCATCAAGTCAATTAATTTTTGGATAAATTACAAATACACTCCCTGAGGTTTGCTTAAAATACGAATTGCCTCTTGTGATTTGAAAAATTAGAAATACCTTCCTGTCAAAATTTTTTACTTAACAGAATTAATTGAAAAAATGAAATTTCTAACTGTTCACCTCTACAATAATAAAATTATCCGAAATATTAATTGAAATAAAATTTTAATATTATTAAAAACTGTTAATTTACTTGATGATTTATTAATAAAAGGACATATTTATTATGAAATTAGAAACTTTAGGAGGCATAACGTAATTTCTAGAATCACAGGGGGTAATTTTTAATTTAAGTAAAACTCAGGGGCTGTGTTTGTAATTTACTCATAACTTTTTTAATGATATCATAAATATATTTCAATTAATGGTTCATATAATTTTATTATTATATTGGAGAATAGTTAGGAATTTCATTTTTTTTGTTAATTCTGTTAAATAAAAAATTATAACAAGGGGGATAACAAGGGAATATTTATAATTTTCAAAATTATTAGGAATAATCTGTATTGTAAGTAGATTTTAGGGATATATTTATAATATATCCTATATAAAACTTGTTTATTATTTGATGATATTAAAAAAGGGTATGTTTTATTTGGTGTAAATGTTGTCACTTTTTTTCTTTCTTTATTTAATTTTTAAATTTTAATTTTTAGGATTGCTCTCCATATTCAACAGGTGCTAAATTTATTATTTATTTATTTTTTCATTTATCAAGCTTAACTGCCACATCTAATAATTTTTAAATAGTTTTTATCGTTCATCAAATCATTATATGATTTTTTTTAATTTATCAAACTATTCAAAAATTTAAATACAAAATTACAAATATATTGCATTTACACCCCTGCTAGTCCACCTTTAAAGGAAAAATGTTGTAGAAAGAAAAAAATTGGATGAGAAGAGAACCCAATTATCAAGATGGGGAAAGGAAAGGGTTATGATCTTGATAAGACTTTTTAGTTCGTAAAATATTTTTGAGAGGAGTAATGTTGAAATTTTTAAAAAATTTATCAAATGTCTTAGCCAGTTTGCATTAGCTAAGAACGATCCCCTGTGGACCAGCAAGCCGCACCACAAAACGACTAGTCACGCTACGCTCTGGTAAAGAGGCTATTGCGCATCTATTTATTTATTTATTTATTCATTTATCAAGCTTAACTGCCACATCTAATAATTTTTAAATAGTTTTTATCATTCATCAAATCATTATATGATTTTTTTTCATTTATCAAACTATTCAAAAATTTAAATACAAAATTACAAATATATTGCATTTACACCCCTGCTAGTTCTCCTTTAAAGGAAAAATGTTGTAGAGAGGAAAAAATTGGATGAGAAAAGAACCCAATTATCAAGATGGGGAAAGGAAATGGTTAGATTTCAAGGCAAAAAGAAACAAAATAGGAAATGAGGGCCAGACTACTTATCCACAGGATTTGAGATCTCTAACATTTGTGTTATGATCTTGATAAGACTTTTTAGTTCATAAAATATTTTTGAGAGGAGTAATGTTAAAATTTTTAAAAATTTTATCAAATGTCTTAGCCAGTTTGCATTAGCTAAGAACGATTCCCTATGGACCAGCAAGCCGCACCACAAAACTACTAGTCACGCTACGCTCTAGTCAAGAGGCTATTGCGCAGCTACCAAATTTTGGATCCCGACTCGTTAGAGCTCAAGGATTCTGAAACACAATCCTACGGAATAGATCCTGTACAAGTAAGGTCATGTCTCTCTCTCTTCTTCTCGCCTTATAAATACAGTTCATTTTTTTGTTAACCTTTCGATGTGGGACTCTCTGTCTTTGTTGTTTTTGTTTCTGGGTTGAGCTTGTGAAAGCATTTTTCATTTTAGATTTGACTTGGATTTGAAAATCTGAGAGAGAAGAGGTTCGATTGAGAATTTGAAACACCCAAAAATGATAGAATAAAGCAAAGGCAATACAAACATATATGCTTTTCTGTTAGTCTCCTTTTTTTCTTCAGTACTTTCAAATTTTGTATTGAACTATCCTGTTTTGTATAATGGAAAAAAACTCACCCTCTATTTATATATATATGAAGATGAACAGACATTTTAAAATAAAGGCAAAAACATTCCCATTTCTAAATATTTTAGGTTCATCTTTGTGAGTGGAAGATCACCATTATCCTCATTATTTCTTGAAGTTTCTTCTCCACATTTACATGATGGATATATGCAAGTCAGTGTGTGTAGGCTCTCACCACCACCTTCCACCGACGATCACCTTTGATAAACCAACCACTTCCCCTCTCCTCTCGCTCTCATGTTTCATCTATCTTCTTGTAATAACCCTAACCACTGTTTACCGATAAACCACTGATTACTGTTAAACTGAGACTGATTATGATAAATAATTGAACCAACTGAAAAACTGAACTGACTAACTGAAATCTGAAACTGATTGATTAAGTATATCTGTTTGAATTGCATTCTATCTGTTTGACTGTTCGATTATTTGTTCGTGTTTTTATGTTTAAATTGTGAATTGAAGGCCTTATCGGCAGCCGAAACTGAAATCGATTAATGTTTTATGATCATTAGAATTTATGTGATTTTATGGCAATTAGGGATTAAGTTAATATATTTCCCAACTGTGTAGCTTAGTGTGTGTTCGTTCTGTAAACTGTGTAGGGTTAGCATCGAAAGACGTGCTCTAGTCTAATTGTAGCCCAGAACTCTGTGAGTAACAATTGTGTAAAGATATGTTCAACTGAGAATGTTTTCGATCACAATCAATCGCTCAATCGATATTGTTAATTGAATGAATGTATGTCCTATATTCTCGAATCAGACAGGCGCCCTTAGCAACTACCGCTTATTATTGTTATTCTGAGATCTTCGCCGTTCCTTGTTGGAACCACCATCAGCATCGATTGATGGCCATCATTGACTATTCGGTCTTTCGAGACCTACTGTTTACTGTACTGCTATGCTAATGGATGTACCACATATGACTAAATGACTGATATACTGAATTAATGAACTATTTTCATTACTAAAGGGCATTCATTCTTAACCTCTTTACGCATTATGTTATTCACTAGGCTTTAGCTCACTGTTTATATATATATATATGTAAGTGTTCAGGCACCAGACCGGAGCTAGGAGCGTGGATTAGACTCCCCCTTTTGTCAAGCCAACCACTGTGCCTCACTGCGAGGTTCCGAGCCTGCCAAGCTATGGCTTATGGATGTTTTTATTTCCCCTATCTGACTCTGTGTCTGTTTTGTATGATTGTGTAGACTGTTACTGTATTGTTTAATAGGGATTAGATCCCTGTTCTGAATGGTTATAAATATTGTGCATACTGTTTTGTCACTGATTGTACATATGAATGAAAAGTCTTTTTGCATACAGACTGTCACAGCTCATTGTACATTGTTTATTTACTATATTGGCTTCCGCCAAGTCCTCAGACTGCTTTATCAGACATCG
This sequence comes from Camellia lanceoleosa, assembly GCA_025200525.1. Taxonomy (NCBI): domain Eukaryota; kingdom Viridiplantae; phylum Streptophyta; class Magnoliopsida; order Ericales; family Theaceae; genus Camellia; species Camellia lanceoleosa. The sequence goes on along the minus strand of CM045761.1, from coordinate 134,883,596 downwards.
TTAAGGCATTTGGTAATCTCGGATTCATGGCGATTCTGATGCTAAACCCATAGGGGCGGGTTTGGGTCGTGACAGAATGGTATCAGAGCGATACTTACCACGAGTTATACCGCACACACGTGTCCAAATGAGCTATAGGATGTCCTAGAAAAGTGATTAGGGCATTGCATAAGCACGATAAGTGTGTGGCTATGACATGACTGAATATGTGCTAATGTGATAAACTGTTTAAGTATGCAACTGCTTATGTTGATAATTGGTAAAACTGTTTATAGTGAAATGGATAATACAAGAATTGCAAATGAATCTGAATCCTCATCCTTTGAGGCAAGAATGGCAAGACTAGAAAGAATGATGGAACTAATAACTAAAAGACTAGATCAACAATAGAATCAACAAATTTCCACCTCCTCCGTCATGACGAGCAATGAATGTCAATGTTAATGATGGGGACATAATTGCTCTCACCTAGAAGTTCAGCAAAATGAAACCGCCATCCTTTCAGGGAGGTCTTGAACCACTAAAAGCTGAAACATGGGTTTTAGAGACTGAGAAATTGTTTGAGGTGTTTCCGTGCTCGGAGGCACATAAAGTATTGTTAGCTACCTTCACCTTGCAAGAAGAGGCCAGAAGGTGGTGGATGCTAGTTCGTGACACCAACATTGTAATGACTTGGGCTCAATTCAAATGAGCCTTCTTCGAGAAATATTTCTCATAATGTCAGAGACAGAAAGGTGACTGAATTTGAACAACTGAAACAAGGCGCAATGTCCGTTGCTAAATATGAAACAAAGTTCACCGAGCTGGCTAGATATGCACCACATATGGTGGACACTGATTACAAGAAGGCCAGAAAGTTTGAAGGCGGCCTGAATGTTGCAATATTGGATAGAATTAATGTTTTGAAGCTACCGAACTATGTAAATATCCTTAACCGAGCTTTGATGGCTGAATCAAACATCGAGGCACTGAAAACTGAAACACCAGCGTTTGAATGGCATAGAAAAAGGCAGGGTTTTAAGTTTAAGAAAGGCAAAAACAACCCGTTGAACAAGAAGCAAAATACAGGGTCAACGACTACTTCTAGTCAAGAGACCCGGTCTATACCGCCCTGTTTCGAATATGGTAAAAACCATAATGGAGTTTGCTATAAAATCTCTGGTGCTTGTTACAGGTGTGGCAAGGTGGGCCACATGGTCAAAGATTGCCCTTCCACTCCTAAAGCTGCACCAAATGCAGCAGCATCAACTGCCGCACCAAAACCGAACCCTAAAGCTACCGGGAAAGAGCCTATGAGGCAGGGCCGAGTGTTCGCCCTAGTATCGGGAGACGTTCAAAATACCGAGACCGTAGTGTCAGGTATTCTCTTTATTTGTACTCAAAATGCATATGTACTGATTGATTCGGGATCTACACATTCTTATGTATCGCATATTTTTTTGCGAAAATTGAATAGACCCTTAGAACCCATGAATTATCTGTTAGCTGTATCATCACCTATTGGGGGATCCATGACTTGTGCATACATATACCCTGCTTGTGAAATTATTGTTGGAGATGTACATCTGTTTATTGACTTACTACCTCTAAACATAGATCATTTTGATGTAATATTAGGGATGGACTGGTTAACGAAATATCATGCCACCACAGACTGTGTAACAAAACAAGTAGTTTTCCGTTCACCGGGTTTGCCTGAATTTGTGTTTAATGGGAGTGGAGTGATACCTCCCCCATATTTGATTTCATCTGTGAAGGTTGTTAAATTGATTAGAAAATGATATAAGGGATATTTCTGTTCTGTATTGACTGTACCTACTGATGTTAAAACTGATGTGAACTGTATTCCCATAGTCAGAGAGTTCCCAGATGTTTTTCCAGATGATCTGCCAGGGGATTTGATTGACAGGAAGATTGAGTTCACCGTTGATGTGATTCCGGGTATACAGCCTATATCGAAAGCTCCTTACAGAATGGCTCCAACTGAACTGAGAGAATTGAAGTGCAACTGCAAGAACTGTTAGACAAAAAGTTCATCAGGCCTAGTACTTCACCGTGAAGTGCACCTGTCTTGTTTGTGAAAAAGAAAGACGACTCACTAAGACTGTGTATTGACTACCGTGAACTGAACAAGGTAACTGTGAAAAATAAATACCCATTGCCTCGTGTTGATGACTTATTTGATCAGTTACAGGGTGCTCAAGTGCTCTCTAAGATTGATTTCAGATCCGGATATCATCAGTTGAAAATTAAACCAGAAGATATTGATAAAACTGCTTTTCGAACAAGGTATGGACATTACGAATTCTTAGTTATGCCTTTCGGAGTTACCAATGCACCTGCTGTATTTATGGATCTCATGAACAGAATTTTTAAACCATTTCTCGATGACTTTATTGTTGTATTCATAGATGACATTCTAATTTACTCCAAAAGTATAACAGAACATGAACATCATCTGAGACTTACCCTACAGACCTTAAGAGAATAGAAACTTTATGCTAAACTATCTAAATGCGAATTTTGGCTTGACCATGTTATGTTTTTGGGACATGTTGTTAGCAAAGATGGAATTTCAGTTGATCCACAGAAAATTGAAGCAGTAGTAAACTGGCCTAGACTAACAAATGTAACAGAAGTCCGAAGCTTTTTGGGATTAGCTGGATACTACAGAAGATTTGTCAAAGATTTCTCCAAAATTACCTTACCGTTGACACAATTGACTCAAAAGGGGATATCATTTGACTGGACTGACCCAAGAGAATCAGCTTTCCAAGAGTTGAAAACTCGACTTGTGACTGCACCTGTTCTTACCCTACCTTTAGGCACGGATGGATTTACCATTTTTAGTGATGCTTCTCATAAGGATTTAGGATGTGTTTTAATGCAGAATGGGAGAATTATTGCTTATGCTTCCCAACAGTTGAGACCGCATGAAAAGAACTACCCAACCCATGATCTGGAACTTGCTGCAGTCGTATTCGCACTGAAAATCTGGCGCCACTACCTATATGAGGCGACATGTGAAGTATATACCGACCACAAAAGTTTGAAATACTTCTTCACACAGAAAGAACTGAACATGAGATAGTGGAGATGGCTAGAACTGATTAAAGACTATGATCTACAGATTTTGTATCATCCGGGAAAAGCCAATACCGTTGCCGATGCATTGAGTAGAAAATCGATTGGGAATTTAGCCTGTTTGTTTAGTGGACAGAAAGAGTTGCTCTGTGACCTTGAAAGATTTGAAATTGAGATTGTGTTGTGAGAATAAGGTGGAACAATAGCTGCTATTTCTGCTCAACCAGCATTGATTGAAGAAATTAAAGAAAAACAGCAACAGGATGACTTCTTGAAGAAGATCATCGATGAACGAGAATCTAAACCAAGACCGAGTTTCAAATTTGAAAATAATGTGCTGAAATTTCAAGAAAAACTGTGTGTACCGAATGATTTTGAACTGAAAAGAAGAATTCTGTAAGAGGGCCACAATTCAAAATTTTCTATCCATCCGGGGAATACGAAAATGTATCAAGATTTGAAACTGAATTTCTGGTAGCCGGGAATGAAGAAAGAAATTGTCGATTTTGTATCGAAATGCCTTCATTGCCAACAAGTCAAAGCCGAACATCAATAACCCGCAGGCTTATTACAGCTCTTACCGATACCGAAGTGGAAATGAGAACTTATTACTATGGACTCAATTTGGGTTATTGTTGATAGACTGACTAAATCTGCTCACTTTTTACCTATCAAAACAATTTATAATGCGGACAAATTAGTTGTGATTTATATTGATGAGATTGTTAGATTACATTGAGTGCCTGTGTCCATTGTTTCTGACAGAGATTCGAAGTTTACATCGAGATTCTGGCAAAGCTTGATCGCATTACCGAATCGAGACTGAGTAGTGCCTATCATCCTCAGACAGATGGTCAGTCAGAAAGGGCCATCCAGACTCTGGAGGATTTACTGAGAATGTGCGTCCTTGATTTTCAGGGAAACTGGGAAAGCCATTTGCCATTGGCGGAATTCGCCTACAATAACAACTTTCATTCAAGTATTGGTATGGCGCCTTTCGAGACATTGTATGGCAGAAAATGTAGATCTCCGATTTACTGGGCAGAAGTTGGAGATGGGCCGTTACTTAGGCCCAAGATTGTTTATGAAACGACTGAGAAAGTGAAATTAATACAACAGAGACTGAAAACTGCACAGAGCCGACAGAAAAGTCATGCTGATGTCAGAAGACGAGACAGAGAGTATGAAGTGGGTGATCACGTTTTTGTGAAAGTGACACCGATGAAAGGCCAGACTCGTTTTGGAGTCAAAGGCAAGCTAGCTCCGAGATATGTCGGACCGTATGAGATTATTGAAAAAATTAATCCGGTGGCATATCAAGTTGCGTTTCCTCCTGAAATGGAGCATATGCATAGCGTCTTCCACATTTCTATGTTGAGGGACTACCTCCGGGATCCTTTTCATGTGATAGAGCCTACTCGTGTAGTGCTGAGTGATGACTACACTTACAAGGAACGGCCTATTCAGATTGTAAACAGACGGATCAAAAAGTTGAGAAACAAATGAATCCTGTTAGTGAAAGTCGACTGGCAAAACCATGGTGGCGTGTATACCACTTGGGAAAGGGAAGATGACATGGCTAAGAGATATCCTGAATTGTTCCCACTGAATCCTGTTTTCTTCCAGAATAAAGATAATTCGAGTTTAGAGGACTAAACTCTTTTTAAGAAGGGGAGACTGTAATAACCCTCACCATTGTTTACCGATAAACCAGTGATTACTGTTAAACTGAGACTGATTATGATAAATAATTGAACCAACTGAAAAACTGAACTGACTAACTGAAATCTGAAACTAATTGATTAAGTATATCTGTTTGAATTGCATTCTATCTGTTTGACTGTTTGATTATCTGTTCGTGTTTTTATGTTTAAATTGCGAATTGAAGGCCTTATCGGCGGCCGAAACTGAAATCGATTAGTGTTTTATGATCATTAGAATTTATGTGATTTTATGGCAATTAGGGATTAAGTTAATATATTTCCCAACTGTGTAGCTTAGTGTGTGTTCGTTCTGTAAACTGTGTAGGGTTGGCATCGGGAGACGCGCTCTAGTCTAATTGTAGCCCAGAACTCTGTGAGTAACAATTATGTAAAGATATGTTCAACTGAGAATGTTTTCATCGATCAACTCAATCGCTTCAATCGATATTGTTAATTGAATGAATGTATGTCCTATATTCTGAACTGTATTGTAGCGTCCTTAGCAACTCATCGCATCGTTATCGTTATTCTGAGATCTCGCCGGTTTCCTTGTTGGAACCACCACTGTTTACTGATTGATGGCCATCATTAATCGCTCGGCTCTCGAGACCTCATCACATCAGATCGCTATGCTAATGGATGTACTACATATGACTAAATGACTGATATACTGAATTAATGAACTATTTTCATTACTAAAGGGCATTCATTCTTAACCTCTTTACGCATTATGTTATTCACTGGGCTTTAGCTCACTGTTTATATATATATATATATGTAGGTGTTCAGGCACCAGACCGGAGCTAGGAGCGTGGATTAGACTTCCCCTTTTGTCAAGCCAACCACTGTGCCTCACTGCGAGGTTCTGATCTTGCCAAGCTATGGCTTAGGGGTGTTTTTATTTCCCCAGTCTAACTCTGTGTCTGTTTTGTATGACTGTATAGACTGTTACTGTACTGTTTAATAAGGATTAGGTCCCTGTTCTGAATGGTTGTAAATATTATGCATACTGTTTTGTCACTGACTGTACATATGAATAAAAAGTCTTTTTGCATACAGACTGTCACAGCTCATTGGACATTGTTTATTTACTGTATTGGCTTCCGCCAAGCCCCTGTACTCTGTTTTACTGTATTACTGTTAAGCAGGCCTTTGGTAATCTCGGATTACTGGCCGGTTATGGTGCTAAACCCATAAGGGCGGGTTTGGGTCGTGACACTTCTCTCACAAATGTTGATCGCAACCGTGTCTTAAGTAAGCTCTAATTTTTAATTTTTTAATTTTTTAATTTTTTAATTTTTTTTTTTTTGTGTTACGGTGTGGCCAACTCATTCCGGCTGTTCGAAGGAGCTCAATTTGTGTGGATGGCTTATTATTACAAAAAATATTTAATAATTTACCATAAAAATACATAATATATATCATAAAAATGCATAACCAGATACATATGGTGTTTATCAAAGAAATTTCCTTGGTTAAAACAAAACCAAAGGTAAACACAACAAAAAGATAGAAAAAAAAAAATCTTTTAGAATTAAATATGAATGTATTCAACTCATCTTTAGTCCCCTTCCAAATGCAAATTACCATAATACCCTTTAAGTGTAATTTAACTATATATTAAATTATCATTTTATTTATCACACTTTTCTTTTTCTTTTTTTGTATTTCCTTGACTTTGTATTTTTTTTTTCCACTATAAGTTTTTGAACTTTTATAAGTTGAAATAAAAAAAAACCATTAATGAAATTAAGAAAGAATATATATCCATGTTTCTTATTTGAATTAATTTTGATATTTAATTTAATAAAAATAATTTAAATGAAAGAAAGAAAGATGGAGATATAGATTTTAGATGTAATAAATAATAAATTATATGAGTACTTTATTATTTTCAAATATTTTATTTCGTCAAGTAAAATTCTATTTTAATTAGAGGTAAGAAATGACAAATATAGTTTATTATTCTCAAATAATTTATTTTTCTTTCATTTCTTATCATCTAATTTTAATTTATTGTAACGTGATTATATATTTTTTCACTTTTATATTTATTTTTAAAATTTTTATTATTAAGGTGATAAATATTGACTCTTTTTTTTTTTTAATTCCATCAATTGGAATCTGAAAAATTCAAAGATGAAAATTAAAATTTGAGAATAATATAGGGTTGTGAAAAGATAAAAATGATAATTTTTTTATATATTTATGAGGTAACATTTGGTAATTTTTATAAGTCAATTTTTTTTTATTATAAATATGAAATGTTATTATGTTTAATTTTCTTAAAAAATTTAATACACAAATATGTTTACAAAACAAAAGAAAATTTAATATTTCGTAAGTTGTTATGGTATTGGGTGATACTAGATAACATTGATGAAAGATTAAAATAAATAAATAAATAATGAAAATTTTGAAGAAAAAGCATAGAGAAAAGAACAAATAATAATAATAATAATAATAATAATAATAATAAATTATATGGTGTTGCTATTAGTTGCAGTAACACTATGAAAAAAAAATGAATAAGATAATAAATAATAAAAAAATGAGAGAAATAAAATAAAGAAAATGGAAAGAGAGGGATAATTTCTCAAAATATGTACTTTTCATACCCAAAAAAAAATACCTATACGTATTTTAAAAATATTGTATAGAATTTAATAATTTTGTTCAATATTATTAAAATAATATATAGATCTTTATTAATTTGTTGTAAAACCTCGAGGGAGGTAAGTGAAATTTTATTGTTTGAACATATAAAGGCAATCTTTGAATGTTTTTACTCATAATACATGACATCAACACATTATGTTAAATAAATTAACAAAAGATTAGCGGTGAAAGAATCTTAATAATTATTTCAAAAGTAAAGAAATCTTTGTAATTATTCAAATTATATGAGAATTTTTGTAATTATTAAAACCTTAGGGGGAAGTAAGTAAAATTAACCCTTACTCTTTTGATTGGTTTGTCCCTATCTCTGTATGAAATTGTATGCCAGGTTCAAATCACAGCTAGGTGAATGTCTTCATCAACGAATTTCTTATCCGACAACTTGATGAAAGTATATAATTGCATTGCATGCCGTGCATGTAATTAAGTTGTTTTTTTCTTTTTTTCTCAAATACAATGATTACATTCTTTGTAAGTAGGGAAATTTATTTTTCATTTTAAATAACACCACATGATACTTTAATTTGATATTTATTAATTAAAATAGGAGAATGGGATGGGTTTGTGAGGTAATGGACACTATGGGTGCTACACCTCTAATTAGCCTTGAAATATTTTCCAATTATTCCGTCAAGTATGCATTCCTTTGGCCAAACCTTTTGTTTTTAATCTTCTTTAAGGTTGTAAATGAATCGAGTTATTCACGAATAGGTTAGGCTCAGCTCAACTCAACTCGTAAAGTAAACAAGTTGAGTTCGAGTCAACTCATTTATCTTTATTTAAATTATATATTAAATACATTATTTATATATTAAATAATATTTTTTATTTAAATAATATTAAAAAATATTGTCAATCCGAGTTCGAATCCAATTACTTATCAAGCTGAACTTGAGCTCAATAAACAAGCTTAATAAGTAAATGAACCTAGTTTGAGCTTATCAAAACTCGACTTGGTTCGATTTAGCTTGTTTACAGCCCTAACCTTGTTTAAACAAATAACCTCCATTTTACACTAGGGTGAATTATACTAATAGTCCCTATAGTTTGGGACTTATGTCACTTTAGTCCCTAACTTTTTAATCGTGACACATTTAATTCTAAATTTTGAATCTTGTTCCAAATAAGGACAATTAAAAATATTATTAGATTTTTCAAGGATAAAATCGTTAATTTGATAAAATATAAATTAATTTGACAAAAATAAATGTCAACCAAATATTTTTGAATTTTTTAAAATTAATTCTACCCACTAAAAATAAAATTATGTAAAATTGATAAATTTTTTAAACATCTATTTTTTTTATACTAAATTAATTTTTATTATGTGTTTGGATGATGATCATGTAAACTAAATTTTAAAAAATTAATCATGTAATTTTTATTAATTTTACATAATTTTATCATTGGTGGATAAAAATAATTTTTTAAAAATTAAAAATATTTTTTTGACGTTTATTTTTGTCAAATTAATTTGTATTTTATTAAATTGACGATTTTGCTCTTAAAATTAAACAATGGTATCTTCAATTGTTCTTATTTAGAACAAGATTCAAAATTCAAGGTCAAATGTGTTACAATTAAAAAGTTATGGATCAAAGTGACACAAGTCCCAAATTATAGGGACTATTTGTGTAATTTGCTTTTTATACTAATGTCAAATCCATTTCATGGTTTGAATTCTTTAAATAATTTAATTAGATAGTTGGGTAAATTGAGACTAATGCAATACAATTATATATTTTTTAATATACTACATATAACATAAATAAGTCTTCTAATTACATTATATATCCAATTATACTATGGACTAATAATCTATACACATAAAACTATCCCCAAAAAAAAAAAAAAAATGAGTACGGGATGTATATTCATAAGCAGTAATGATTCGCACCTCACAAAATATCACCTTCACAATCCCCACTCACTTATGATTGGTCCAAGTAAGAAAGAGAGAAAAAATAATAATACTGAACACATCATTGATCTAAATCATCGTAGGGTGGTAGGGATCTCCTTAAAAGGATCCCAAACATTTCTCATTCACAAGTGTGGGCTCAACTATACAAGAACAAAAAATTGAACTGCGAACAATCATTATTATTTATTTATATGGCTTCGTTTGGGAAGTTGTTGGCTACATATTTTCTACAAGCCAATCACAGTTCGGCATGTAGCAGAATAAGGGCAGTACGGGAATACAATTCAAATCTTCAATCATAATCACACACGTAGCAGTCAGCATTGGTTTTTGTAATAGATCTCACAGAATAATCGAATCAACAAAGAGATGCAAGATGACGAGCCTTAACGGTTACTCACATATTTAAATTCAAAATCGAAGGAAGCCTAATCAGATATGACATAGTGGAGCTAATCGCAAGGAAGCATAACCGTGATCATGGAGAGATGGTTCAACGGAGAAGGCTTGGAAAACGCCTGCACTCAAATCCAAAAATCAGCTTTTATCTACTTTATTTTTCCTTCTAGTTTTTATATTTCTTGTTCTTTACATTTCTATACTTCAAATTCTCGTGACCGCATTTCGTTCATAGGAGTAGTTTTCAAGTAGCTTGTTGTTGTAAACCTCTACAAGGCTGATTTGGATCTTTGTAAGTGTTTCATTTTGCTTAATGAAATACTACAATTGTTCTTCATTTAATCATTGTTTGCTTAATTCGTCTAAACAAAACCACCAGTAAAAGTCCTCTTTATTGAGGCTGAAAGAACTAAAACACAATCATCTGATAATTGGTTCGCAATTAATATTCTGTAAGGACTGATTGATCCTTACTAGCATGTTCATAATTATAAAAATAACCTTCGAAAGCCAAAAAGCCAACATATATTTTTGGTACACCCAATGGGACTAATTGAAATGGCTAGACGTAGAAGACAATGAGAAAATGAATGTTTGGAAGAAGGCGTGGAATGAGAGGTAAAAATGCCTAATCCAGAGGATAATGTGGTAACACATTCTGTGGAAATGCCTATTTTATCAGAACCTATGGTCGAACAGACCAGTACTTTGGAACAAGTGCCACATGTTCATAACATTGAACGAGGCCAAGGAATTGGACCATCCACTGTTCCATCTACTCAGCCAATGAATCCATGGGGCGACCTAGTAGATGCTATAGGACAACAGTTAATAAACACAATGGAAAGATGGGCAACATCCTTTTTGGATCGAATGAACACTCATCAACCAACTAACGCAAGACATATAGAGGAAAATTCAAATGTCCCTCAGCAAAGATTAGCTAGAGATAAACAGCATAATACAGAGTAATGGACATACTAATGGTCAAACTAGTAACCAAAACAATGAAAGACCATCACCTCAGTCTTGGTATGAGCCTCTTTCGATGCCTGTGGCAAATCAAAATGCCTCCTTACTCAACAGTGAAGCCATGCAAATTGGTGGATCTGGTCTAACACAAGAAAATGGCGTAAGAATATTTCCAAATCCCATGTTCGAAGCCATACCTGGTACGAGGGGGTTCACTAATCTTTTGTTCAAGTTTATACCTGGGGGGTTGAAAGGGTTTCCTGCAATTGGAAGAGACACAACACCTGTTCTAGCACCTTTCGCAGGTCTTTTCGCAAGACAGGCTCAAAAGGGTCACCCATACCCTCAATAGCAGCCAGTACCACAGGGACAACCAGCCCCAAACATACCACCCTATGGACTAAGAGGACCCCTGTACAAGGTTGTCCACCAAATCTGTGTTTGTTCCTCCAAAGAGTGGTTCAACAGGTACAAAATATGGTCCCTAGGGACCAAATTGCTGATATGATAAGAGAAATGTATGGACCAATGGCTCGGGGGGTTCAGATTCCGGTGTACAGGAAACCATACCCAGAATGGGTAGATATGGTACATGAATACCCAAGAGGTGTCAGGATACCAGACTTTGCCCTTTTTTATGGGAATGGAAACCACCAACTGTTGAGCATATTGCTAGGTTCGCGGCTCAGTGTGGTGAATTTACCAATAATGACTATATGAAGTTAAGATTATTTCCAAATTCTCTAACTGGGGAAGCCTTTGTATGGTATGTTAACCTTACAGCTCTATCCAGACTTGGCAACAAATGGAGGAGGCATTTCATGCCCAATTCTTCCAAACAGAGCCAGAAGTGTCTATGACAGACTTGGCAAGATTAAGTCAAAAGCCTAATAAGAAGGCTACTCAGTTTATTGTCAGATTCAAAAGAGCATGAAACAAATGTAGGATCATCCTACTAGGGCCTGGGTTCGTGAGATTGCTCAAAATGGTTTAGAGTTTAGGCTTCGAAAGAAGTTTGACTCAACTGAGTTTATAGACTTAATGGAACTAACCTATAAGGTGTCTAGGTATGAAGCATTACTAGAGGAAGAACAAGATCGAAGTAATGCATCATACAAGACGTATTATAGAGATCCTAATTATGAGATTGATGCAGCAGAGATTGTAGGGAAAGAACCTATGATCTGTGAGGTATTAATTCATAAAGACACAACAATAGACCAGCAGTTTAAAAAGAAAGACCTTCATAGGAAATACTCTTTCGATTTAACAAAGGCATATGACATTTTTGATCATTTGCTTGAGGTAAACTTCTTGAAGTTACCAAAATGAGTCAAAATTTTGTCTCCAAAGAAACTTAAAGGAAAAGTGTATTGTAAATGACATAATTCTTACTCTCACTCAACTAAAAACTGTATTGTTTTTCGGGACAGGATCCAAGAACAGATTCGTAAAGGGAGTTTAAAATTCCCAGCTACAGCAGAAAAGGCCATGGGGATTGACACTAATCCATTCCCAGAAATTGGAGAAATGGCAGTCAATGTTATTGTACCAAACTTCCAGAACTTGTCATTGAAAGAATTGGAAGAGGTCAATGTGCAAATGCATGTTGCTAGCCAAATTACTATTAATACAGATGCTAGAAGTTTACCAGCTGTTGGGCAAGGCTTTGCAGGTCAAAAGGAAGACTTTAATGAAGAGGCACTAGATGATGATTCTTTGAAGGCGGCTGTCGTGCAAAGAATGTGTCCCAGGTGTAGGTTGAGTTACAAGTGGTTGAAAGGGCTTCCAATTGATGGGAAGCAATATTACAAGGATGTGTAGAGGCGTCCTAAACCAACCAGTGCCTATAATAAGAGACCATATCCAACTGGTACTAGACAGTAGCCATTCATAACTAAGCCAACAGCTATGAGAATGTAGTCCAAGGGCAAGAGACCTCTACACGAATTCAGACCACTTAACTATTATAGAACAGAAGGCAATCATCCTGAGAAAAGACTTGAAATGGGCTCAAGTCATAGGATCAAAGCCAGAGATTGGCCCCCTAGACCAACCTCATACAAAAAGGAAAATGGCCACCTTCATGGAAAGCCTGAACTAGGCCCAAAACAAGGGGTTAGAGCCAAGTAGTGGTCTTCACAACCAGCTTCAAAATTGGCTTCAAAGGAAGAAAGAGGTAGTTTGACAACTGGGTCAGTAGGTTCATGGGTACCTGGAGTTCCAGATTGGTTTGTCATGCAGAACAAACCTAAGGAAATACCTATCCAAAGAAATGTTGTCCGAGATCAGTGTAGGATGGTTAAACCCCCTTTGGTAGCTCCAAATAATTGGGTGTTACTAAAGCATCCAAAAATAAAGGAACCAGATATGGTTCCAGTGATCTCTAAATCCCAAAGGAGGAAGATCCAATGAAGGTACACTCAGTACCAGAAAGATCAGAAAGAAAGTAGAGAAAGCTCTTTATTGGTCCAGCCAAAGGGCCAAGCAGAGGGAGAAAAAAGTTTAAAGTTAGATCATAATCCAAAATCCACTCTTCAAGACAAGAGAAGTTGCAGCAGAGAGTAATTGGCTAAAGTTCATTCCGAACTGAAAGCCAAAAAGAGATCTAGTTTGGCAGGACTAGAGAAGGCTTTGATGGAAAGTGATAGTGAGACAGAGGAAGAAGTTGGCCTAGGCCAAAGAAAGGAGATGGTTGAAGAAGAAATGTTTGAAGCCTTCATGGCTGAACAAACATTTTTTGTTGGAAAACCAACAGAAACAAATCATTCGAAAGAATTTACGAGTACTGAAGTGCCAGAATGCAACATAGAAAATGCTTCTGAAATAATTGAACAAGTTGGCCAGGAAGAGAAACAGGTATAGCCAGTCGTCTAATTTGGCTCGTTTCCTCTAATATCAGTGAATATAGTGCATATACTACCCTAGGAGTTTCAAGCTGAAGATGAAAACCAAGGTCAGGAGATTGACCCAATTCTAGTTTCTAGTGAAGACTCACAAGTGAGTATGGTGCAAGACGAATCCGAAGTGGCCACACGAATAGAAACTGGAGATGAGAGTGAGGAAGAGGTGAGTATTAACCTCTCATATCCTTTTGAGTATCCACGACATTCATGACACTGCATGTCAAACCCTTGTATATCAAGGCCTTTTTCGATGGGATATAGATGAATCGAATATTGGTAGATAATGGGGCAACAGTGAACCTGCTTCCGAAATCTTCTTTGAAGAAACTATGAAAGAGGAACCCTAGACTAATCCCAACTAGTATAACCATTGCTGGTTTCGCTAGTGACAAACAGATGGCTCAAGGCATTTTGCCCATCAATTTGAGTGTGGGAACCAGTGGATCAGGATCAAGATTCTTCGTTATCGATAGCAATGCTAAATACAATGCTCTACTTGGTAGGGATTAGATTCACACCAACAAGTGTGCCTTCCTCTACATCGAAAATAATGATGGCCTTGGGCAAGAGAGAGATAGAGGAGATCAATGCATCCTTTAACCTTCATAGCTTATGCAGATTTTTGTAGAGGCCAAGTTGTATACTGAAGGAGTGGCACCACTCAGTGTACTGAGAAACCTGATGGATCAGCCGAAGTGACGACTGATGAGGAATTAGCACACCCGAAGCACTTGGTCCAAGAAAGTGCTGATGAGGAGTTTGTCGTCAAAGATGACAATGATGCTGGTTGTAGGCAAAATGATGGAACCAAGAGGCCGATCTTTGGCTTTAATTAAGTTCTCAACATTGGACATAAAATCAATAGTCCAGAAGATACAAGAGCAAGAGGAAGAAGCCATAGCAATTGGCTGTAAGCAGGAGTAGCAACAGGTCAAGGTGTTGGCCTTGGAAAAATACTGTGCATGGAACATTGAAACAAAAGTCCAGGAGATACAAGAAGAAGAGGCCTTGTGGACGACTTTGTCTATGAAGAGGAGGGCAAAGATGTTGAAACAAAGAAATTGCCGGAGCAGAAAAGGCAAGGAGATTGCTTCAAGATAAAAGAAATCAAAAGCGAAGCATCGGTGAGTCCTCGGATGCAAGACCCTTTGGAAGAAGTGAACTTAAGGGAAGGTTCTATACAAATGACCCACCTATATAAGTGCTTGGTTGAATGCTCGATAGGGACCAGTTGTTGGTGGTCTTAAAGAAACATAAATATTGTTTTGGCTCGTCTTGCCCTGAGCTACCAGGTTTGGATAGCTCACTAGTAGAACATACGCCCTTTATGAGGCCTAACTTCAAGCCATACGAGCAAAAACCAAGAAGGATGAGGCCTGAAGTGAAGCAGAAGGTCAAGGAAGAAAACCTTAGGCGCGTTAAGGCAAGCTTTATTAGGATAGCCAGGTATGTTGAATGGCTGTCCAATAGTGTGACTATAGGCAAGAAAAATGGTAAAATGAGGGTATGTATTGATTTCGTAAATCAATCTAGCAACTCCAAAAGATGAGTATCCTATGCCCATAGTAGATTTATTGGTAGATAGTTCAACGTAGGCATCAAATTTTATCAATGATGGATGGGCACTCTAGTTATAACCAAATCTGCATTGCGGAAGAGGATATCCATAAGACAAAGATTCGATGTCTTAGAAACATTGGCACCTTCGAATGGGTTAAAATGCCATTTGGTCTGAAGAATGCTGGGGCTACATATCAAAGAGCTATGAACACTATCTTTCATGATCTCATTGGAGGATACTTAGAATGCTATATTGATGATATTGTAGTAAAGTCCCAATCCATGGGGGAACATTTGTTTCACTTGGAAGCAGCTTTTGAAAGAATGAGAAAGTTCAAGTTGAAACTTAATCCTCTCAAATGTGCTTTTGGTGTATCAGCTGGAAACTTCTTGGGCTATGTAGTACACAAGAAGGGAATACAAATTGATCAAAACAAAGCCAAAGCTATCATCGGCTGCACCTCCATCAAGTAAGAAAGAAGTACAAAAATTCCTTGGGCAGGTTAATTTTCTTCGAAGATTTATTTCTAATACCGCAGGAAAACTAAAGTATTTTCTTCCTTATTAAGGTTGAAAGATGAAGAGGAGTTTGTGTGGATATCAGAGCATCAAACTGCTTTTGAATGAATCAAAGCTCACTTGGCCAAACCTCCAGTGCTGATGCCACCAGGGGTGATAAGCCCTTCAAGTTGTACATAGCTGCTACAGAAGATTCATTGGTAGTTTTCTTAGCTCAGGACAATGAAGAAGGCAAAGAGCAAGCAGTTTATTACCTTAGTAGGTTTCTAAATTCTTGCGAATGTAAATACTCAGTTGTAGAAAAGTTGTGTCTTGCATTGTATTTTGTTGCAATAAGATTAAGATACTATCTTTTGCCTATAACTGTCTTGGTAATTGCAACCACAGATTTGGTTAAATATATGTTATCTAGACCCATATTGAAAGGAAGAATTGGCAAATGGATACTAGCTTTATCAAAATTTTATTTAGAATATGTCCCCAAAAGGCAAGAAAAGACAAGTTTTAGCTAATTTTTGGCATCATCCATGTCAAATGTAAAGCCAAGAAATAATGGAACTTGGTATGGTTAGTATTGAACCATGGCAAATGTGGTTCGATGGGTCAAAATCCAATGGTCTAACTGGAATTGGTGTAGTAATTAACTCGCCACAAGGGGTAGAAACCATACATGGTTTCAGAGTGGATGAAATTACTTGTTCCAATAATCAAGCTGAATATAAAGCCTTAATAATGGGACTGGAAATACTTATTGGATTACAAGCTCATGCAGTTGATATATTTGGAGATTCTCAATTGGTAGTTAACCAAGTGAAAGGGATTTTCAAATGTCAAAGTGTAAGCATGTTGCCATACTATGTTGTTGCATTGCATTTGCTGTCTTAATTTCATATGGCAAATGTAACTTATGTCCCTAGATTCTTGAATAGTAAAGCTAATGATGTGGCTCAGAAAGTTTCGAATTTCAAGAGAAGAGACAACACTCAAAGGAACATAAGTCAAACAACATATCAGAAGGTAATACTACCTTTGAATAAAAGGAATATGGTCTTAGAAGTCAATCATAATGACTTACAAGAACAAGATTGGAGGCATCCAATAATGCAGTATCTAACTAGCTCATCTTCAAAAGCCAACAGAAAAATTAAATTGCAATCTATGCAATACATAATGTATGGTATTGCTCTTTACAAAAGGGGGATAGATGGGTTATTATTGGAATGTTTAGGTCCAAAAGAAGCATTAACAGCTATGGCTGAGGTTCATGAAGGCATCTGTGGTGCTCATCAGCCTGGTGTGAAGATGAGATGGCTGCTTCGAAGATATTCCTACTATTGGCCAACTATCCTTAAAAACTGCATAGAATATGCTAGAGGTTGCCATGCATGCCAAAAGCATGGCAGAATAAGACATGTGCCCATAACTGACCTGCTTGCAGTTGTGAAGCCTTGGCCATTTAGAGGATGTGCCATGGATATGATGGGAAAAATACACTCACCCTCTTCGAAGCATCATTGTTTCATCTTAGTGGCCACAAATTATTTCACTAAGTGGGTTGACGCTAAGCCATATAAGGCTGTAGACCAGATCAAAGTTATTGGATTCATTAAAGATCTGATCCACAGATTTGGCATCCCACAAACTATAACTATCGATAATGGGATTATATTTGATGGGAAAATAGTAAAGTCTTTTATGGCAGAGTTTGGAATTAGCCTTGTTAATTCTGTCCCCTATTATGCACAAACCAATGGTCAAGCTGAATCATCCAATAAGTCTTTGAAGAAAGGAATACAGAAAGTTATGGAAGACAATCCTAGGGATTGGTATAACTTGATGTTGAATGTATTATGGGCTTATAGGAGGACTTCTCTAAGGTCGAGTATAGGAATCACTCCTTATGCCTTAGTATATGGGCATGATACAGTGCTACCTGTGGAGATTAATATTAAGTCTTTGATGGTAAGATGCCATGATCAGTTAAATCTTGAGCAATACCATCAAAGTATGTGTTTAGAATTAGAAAGTATAGATAAAGCTAGAATTCTGGCATTAAATAGCATTTTTTTCCAAAAGAAGAAAGCAGCTAAAAACTACAATAAGAAGGTCAAGCACATTAGCTTTGATAAAGGTGATTTGGTATGGAAGACAATACTCCCAATTGGGATCAAAAGCCACAAGTTTGGCAAATGGTCACCTAACTGGTAAGGACCCTATCAAGTTCATAGAGTCTTGCCTTTGGGAGCATATCATTTGAAAATTTTGAATGGATATGTATATCCCAAGAGGATTAATGGCAGATATTTGAAGCCTTATTTTCTAACCATATGGGAAACACAAGGGATAGAATAAATGCTAAGTGAAAGAACATGAAAACACTCAAATGATGAATAAGAATTTTATTTCATAATGAGTTAAGTACATGTAGCCATAGATTGGCCCAAAAGTCAGTACAGTGTTTCAATTGTTCTTTTACAATAGATGCTCTATTCTTGAGAGATGGGAACAACTGAATGACTGTAGTCATCTCTTGCTTTCGATCAGCTAGCTCTCGATTAGTGATATGCAGCTTGGTGGCAGTTCGATCCAAAGCCTGATTGACTGCTGATAATTCTTCTTCAAGTTGAGCCTTATTTTCCAACAATTGAGCTTGAAATTGAGAGATAGATGAATGTTGCTCTTCCAGTTCTGACACCTTAGCATGTATTTTAGAAACAAAACTCTGATCTCTCAACCATTTCTCCTCTCCAGCCTTGGCAGTATGACAGATATTGATGTAGAAATCAATAGTGGCTGCTGCCTAAGATAAATGACTTGAAATAGTCATGCCGGATTGCTCAACAATCTTGCAGCACTAGAGAAAGCCATTTTTTATTATAGGCCTCTGTAAGGCTTCAAAAGGAATCCTCGAAATGGATGTTAGCAGCTCCAAGCAGCTGTCCAAGTCTATTGGAGGCAAGGAACTCTTACCACTGGAGAAAGAGCTCTCAAAAATTCCTAATAAAGAATCAGCTAGAATTAATGGCTTAGTCTCACTACTATCTGTTGGAGAGGAGGAAGGTATGTCAAAGAGACTAGCTAGCCTAGCCTCGAAGATGTCCACATCATCCATAGACATGGAGGGTGCAGAAAGAGCACTGGTAGAAGGAAGAAATGACTGCATAGGAATATGAGGAGAAAGTAGAGTATCCTTAGCGGTCTCTATAGTTTTGGCTACCAGTAGGTCGAGGGAAGAGGGACTGGAGCTAGGCAAAGATAATGGACCGTGAGTTGGAGAGTTACCAGTACCCTTTCTATAGGAATCAACAATCATTAAAGATGAAGTAACAGCTGGAATTTCCTTAGGAAAGGAAGGAGAAACAAGTTTTAAAGGGAAATCAAATTGAGAAGAATTGAAAGATAAATGAGGGAAGTATGGAGTTAAGCCAAAAGAAAGAGAAGCAGGAATACTTGGTCTCAAGAAGGGTATGGAAAATATAGGGCCAAGAAGTGGGAGTATTATTTGAATGGGCTTCACATCTTGAGGTTGTTCAACTTCAACTGAAACTGAAGGAATCCTTATTGGAAGAATAGGCAAAGTAGTTATTGCTGCAAAAGAAGAAATACAAAACAATGTCAAGTCTCAGTATTGAGAATTTGAGAAAGATAAATAGAAGTACGAAGGAGCTTACTGGTTTCAGAAGTAGTGGCTATGATTGGAAAGTTGCGAAGAGTATAGTGTCCAGCAGCTTGTTATTTTCTTGCAACCTCTTTCTGGAGTGCATCAACGGCGGCTTCATCCTGAGCATTTGTTGTTGCTTCTTCTTCAACCCTTTGGAATACAATAAGCTCTTTGGAATGCTCTGTTTGCACCGCTTTAGCTAGGTGTGCATAATAATTCGTTATTATTTGTCAATCGAACCACCGGTTTTGGTAAGAAAAATGGCAAATTCTAGTGACACTTTTATCAATCCGCCGTTTTATTTTTCTTCCAAACCGCACTATTAAATCATGTTTTATAAGATTCTAAAAATTCTTTTTTACTTAAGTTTGCTTGTCGTTCTATACCTTAGAATATAGTATTACATTACTGTTCAAAGGGAATTCAAGATGTCAGTAATCCAAAATAAAGTTGGATTCCAATTCACTTTTCAATCTTTTTTTTTTTTTTTTTTTTGGCCATGTTGCAAACTTGCATCAACTCACTTTTCAATCTCAATACTTTTCAACAGTAAACATTTTCAATATATTGTAAACCCTGAATGATATTAATTTTATGTATTGTATTTGATCATTGTAGCTTCCACAAATGCTTGTAATGAACTGATGGCATAGTCGTCGATATTATCATGTTGTTGCTACACTTGCGCATCGTAAGAAAGCTTAGATGCTTAACATCAGTATCTCTCGTTTTTTACTCTTTGATTTAAGTTTTGTAATTTGAATTATATTTTTATAAACCGCCAATCCCAAGGCAACCGCCATTATTTGCCAACTTTGATAAGGAAAATGGCAAATTCTAGTGACACTTTTATCAATTCGCCACCCGCCATACGATTTCTATTTTTCTCTCAACACCCCTAGCTTTAGCAGATGCTTCGTGGTGGGATCTCCGATGAAATCAAAAAAGAGACAACCATCTTCTTTCTTCTTTTTAAGGGTGTTTCTTGCTCTTCTCGCCTCTTCTCCTTGTTCTTCTTCTCTGCTTGAACCCTAGGTGCCTTCTCTTCAGATCAAGTAAAAGCTTAGCTTCTTTTGTTGCTATTTGCTCTGAAAAGCTTTAAAGCTTGGACCTTTTGGGAGAATCTCCTTGTGAGGCACCACCACTTACACCAAAAGAAGAACTAAAAGTAAGGCTAAAAGCATTATAAAGAAGAAGAAAAGAAAAGAAACAAGGGTACATACCTTTCTTCGAGGCATTTCGAGTAACTCTAGGAGGAGTTGAGGCGAGGAATAGGCTTTGTAATGATAGGTGCAAGAATTGTGGCAAGATGAGCAATGGAAGAAGTAACAATTCGGTGCCTTTCGATTTAGGTTGAGGTACGTCCAGTACCATTAATAGGTCTTGGAGAGGAATGGCCAAGTGTACCTCCACATTGGTCACCCACCAGTTCTGGCACCTTTTCAATATGTTACTTTGAGGAATGAAAGGGAAGTACTCAAAGTCAATAAAGTCCTGGATGAATTTAGAAGTTACTTCTTCTAATCTGGATCTTCGAACCTTTAAATCCCTACTGGTAAGACTTAAATTGGTCTAGTTGTAGAGAGGTATTGGGAACCCTTGTGAGAGGCCAAATTGCCTAGCAAATTGAGCAGAACAATAGGGCTTAGCAATGCATTTGTAAGCTCTGGGGTTCATAGTCCCCATGAATAACTTTTTAGGGATCAGAATGGAGGCCCATATGTTCTTGTACTGAAGTAAAGAGCAGAATCTATCACTCAGAAAGGTCTTCAACCAGGATGGGCCAATGTTGGTAGTTTCGAAGGGACGGAAACTGCAGGAAGAAAGAGAAATTGGGAGTTAGTGGAAGAAGGAAAAATAAAAAGCGAAGGTGGAAGGGTAAAGTGAAACATTGGCTAACCTCATGCCATGGGTAGTAGGGTTTGGCTCTAAAAACTTTAGGCATTTAGATTGAAGCTCAGTAAAATATGCAAAAAGCCAAAGCTGAAGTATCCAAAATGGACCTCCTTGATTGACGTCCAAGGGTTTCTCACAGAAAAGGAAACAAGCTCTATATACATGACTTAAGACATATGGAGCTAAGGCCACTTTTCTTTGTAAGACAAGGGCTTTGGCAAGAGGGGTGAATTCAGGCATGATCCTCTGAGAAGAGGTGCAGAAAAGAAACTTGCAAAGCCAATATAATATAAAAGAAAAGAACTCCCAATTAGTTACAGAGCCCTCTCTTTTATTCTTAGCCTTGACAAAGTCACTATAGGATGAGTTAAGAGAGAGAAGGGAAAAAGGGGTTTTGAGGTCAGGATAATCTGGACCAATAGGGGTTCCGGTAGTAGACAATCCTAATAGATGGCAGATATCAAGAACAGTAGGGGCCATCATCCCACATCTAAATTGAAAGAAATTAAAAGTAGAATTCCAAAAGTAAAGGGCAGCAGGTATTAGGAAAAGGTCCTTCGAAATGGTGAACCTGGATAATTAAAGGGCATCGAAAAGACAGAGCTCTTGAAGATCCAAAGTCCTATCAAGGACGACTCGATCATACCACTCTTGCCACTCTGGTCTCACCGTGGGCCAGCAGCGACAAGGTGGTTCATCCTCAAGCTTCCCCAGTCAAGACCACCTTCATAAAGGAGCCAATGGTCCTCTAGACGTGGATATAGAGCTGGAAGCTCAGTAGGAATCTCCTTGAAGATGGGCCCAAGCACATACTCTTGTTGCTCATGACGACGAGAAATGAAGATGTGTCCGTCAATGGCGCTTTTCTCACCAGCCTTGTACTTCTCACACTCTGCGTCAATAATCCTTTTTAGGGTCACAGACGGACTCGTACGTTCCACGACCGGTATTTTCAAAGAAGGACAAGCCATTGATAGAGAGTTTTCTCAAAAGACAAAGTTAGGAAAGAAAGTAGAGGAAAAGAAAGGTCAGTAGAGATGAAGGGTTAAAGTGAATTCAAAGCACAAAATAAAAGGGTTTTAAAACTTTTGTGTCTCAAAAAATATACCCAGTCATGTTGCACGAACGAAATTCACAAAGAAGTACTAAAGTTACGGATGCGAAAAGTTTCTTTCTATATTGATAATCATGGAGGGAAACACATCTCAAATACTGATGTTAGCTTCGAAATAAAATATTTGGCTTTGAAGCCAAATTTTGGCGCCAAAATGAAATGACAAATGGCTTCAAATGTCGAAAGCCTACTTCGAAGCACATTCCATGCCTTACGGTGAAAGAGTGTTTAGGTATTTGTTTACTTCAAAAAGATTAAGAACCTATTTGTTGGTTTCTAAATGAGTAAAATCCTTCGAAGCAAAAATTGAAATACTTTTCAGTTAGAAATTGTTTCAAACCAATAGTTGGTTTGATAGTATACAGAAGAGATTACTTTTTCCAAACAAAACGGTGCAGTACTTACTAGAGGTTTCCATACTTTGGAAAATATAGACTGATTGTTCGAAACAAAATTGATTTGAAAGTCCTTGGTTGTGTTAACCATATGATAGGGAATTTGATATGATCAAATCAAGTTTCGAAGGGCAAAATTGGCGAATTCGGAGCTCTGATTCTAAAAGAAAACTGGCAAAAGTTGTTAATTACACTCCATAAGTTGGAAAAGCTCAAGTTGGTTTCTTCAGTATTGCCGCTGATAATGATCGAATTGAGATTCGAAGGATGAAATTGTTGACTTCGAAGCCCTAAGATTGTTTGACTTCGACAAAAAGGTTAAAATCAGACCATGCCAAATAAAAAAGAAACATCTTAGCCTTATTAAAATAAGAGCAATTACATCATAGGTCTTCTTTGGCTACATATGCAAGCTCATGAAAATAAGAAACAGAATAAATAACAAGGTTATGAAATTTGCTCCAACTGTGGTCAATGAACTTCTGTTCTTTCTTTGTTCTATCTTCTATTTTCTCCAGGCTGGGTTTTTGAAGTTAATATGCTCTAACTTGATAAAAAGTTTCTCAGCCTTTATTTCGAATTCTATTTCCTTTAACCCTTGTTCTATCTCATCTATGTCCAAGTCATCCCAGTATGTAGAGTCTTTATTCTTGAAATCATTATATTCATCGATGAGGTTCTCTATTTCATATTGGGTACGAACTTGACGGGCTGAGATTTGATCCAAGGTTCGAGTGGTGACCACAGAAATGTGGTGCCAATGAAGAAGTAATGGGAGCTGATCTAAAAACATTTAAAGCTCTGCTTGGGCAATAGGGTTGAGGACATGACCCCGGGTCATAACATCATAAGTCCATCGAAAGTTCTTGAGGAAAACATCGTCCTCAAGAACATTGAAAGGCAAGTGAGAAAAGGCCGTAAGCAAAAGTTGGGCTTGCTGTCGCTAATGTTTGGTAGGTGGAGATGAAGGATGATATGAGGGGAAAAACTGGTCCTCAAAGAGAGTAAGTCTCAGTTCCTCCATCTAGTGAGGGTTTTGCGAAAAGGATGTGCAGGAGCTTCCATCTCGAAAGAATGAGGAAATTGAGGGTTGTCAACAATGTCAAGCCAGTCAGAAGAGTAAAGTTTAGCTCTTTGAGCTAAGAATGACGAGCTGTATCCTTGGGCCTCTTCTGGACGAGGGGTGGCTTGAACTATCTTCGCAAGCATGGAAGACGTGTACCATGCTACGAGTAAGTTATCTTCTAAACAACGTCGGTGGTCAATGAGTACATATGGGTAAACCACTGAACTCCAAGCAAAGGGAAGAAAAGTTAGAAGATCAACGAATTCGACAAAATGATGATTGATTCGTTTCCTTAACTTAGACTCCTCAGGTTCTGGCCAGCTTCTCCAAGCAGAAGCCCCAAAAGAAGAAAAAGCAACAGCTTCATCTCACGCAGAAGGTTTTGGGTTAGAAGAAAAGCCTCCAATATCCATGTTTGCAAAATTTTGGGTTAAGGAATTGTGAATAACAGGTTCGTAATCCAAAGGTTGATAATTTGCAAAAGCTTCCATGACGTGAATATAAGAAGGTAGGTAAAGGTGGCTAATCGATGCATGAAGATTCTTTCGAGGACGAACAACATTATCAAACAACTCTTCGTATGCTTGATCGAGGTAGGAAAAGGTTTGCTTGGCCATAAGAGCTGAACTAGTCTTTTCGAATGTTGAGATAGTAGGAGTGTTCAAGGGTTAGAAGAGAATTTAATGTAAATGTTTCATTAAGGAATGACAATTGCATTTTTGAAAAATGCAGAGCCTATGCACGTTCTAAGACGTGGGTAAAATACCTTACTCCACTAATATCACCAAGTATTGGGTATATTAGTGCGGGGGGTAATGTTGGTTACATATTTTGTACAAGCCAATCATAGTTCGGCACGTGGCAGAATAAGAACAGTACGAAAAGACAATTCAAATCTTCAATCATAATCGCACACGTAGCAGTCAGCATTGGTTTGTTATAGATCTGCGTAACACTGAATCAGCAAAGAGATGCAAGATGACGTGGCCTTAATGGTTACTCACATATTTAAATTCAAAATCAGGAGGGAAACCTAACTGCATATGACATAGTGGAGCTAATTGCAAGGAAGCATAATCGGTGATCATGGAGAGATGGTTCGACGGTTAGAAGTCCATTTCGAAGGTTGTCATTAAGAAGTATAAATAGTAGAGAAGGCCTGGAAAAACGCCCAGACTCAAATCAAAAAAACCAGTTTTATCTACTTTATTTTTCCTTTCAGTTTTTATATTTTTTGTTCTTTACATTTCTGTATTTCAAATTCCTGCACTGCATTTCGTTCATAGGAATAGTTTTCAAGTAACTTGTTGCTGTAAACCTTTACGAGGCTGAAGGAAAAGTCAACCAAAATACTTCAATTGTAAATCTGATTGGATCTTTGTAAGTCTTTCATTTTGCTTAATGAAATACTACAATTGTTCTTCATTTAATCATTGTTTGCTTAATTCTCTTAAACAAAGCTACCAGTAAAAGTTCTCTTCATTGAGGCTGAAAGAACTAAAACACAATCATCTGATAATTGGTTGGCAATTAATATTCTATAAGGATTGATTGATCTTTGCTGGCACGCTCATAATTACAAAAATAACCTTTAAAAGCCAAAAAGCCAACAGAAGTGGGTTGGTTTTTTGATTTTTTTGGTTATTTTAGCTTGGGCTAAAAAACTTGATTTGGGAAGGGCTTTTTGATTTTTGACTTTTTTGGCTTTTTTTATAAGAGAATAGTGTAATGATTATGGGTTGGATGTGATGTTTTGTTTGTTGTAGCTAAAATAGCCTATTTTATATTTTGTAGCTAAAATAGTCAAAAAAGCCCATAAACCATATTCCCAAACAGAGCCTATATATGTTTTTTTGTGTTTGGATTCTTAAGTATACATAGCCTTCGTTTGGGAAGTGAGTTGGCTTTTTGGCTTTTTTAGTCTGAGCTAAAAAGTTTGGTTTGGGAAGGGGTTTTTGGCTTTTTTGACTTTTTTTGTAAAAGAAGATTGTAATGATTATAGATTAGATATGATGTTTTATTTGTTGTAGTTAAAATAGCCTATTTTGTCTTTTGTGGCTAAAATAACCACAAAAGTCCTTGCCAAACGGAGCCGCACTTTATTTGCTTTCAGAATTTTGAATCCACTTTTTAGAATATTGGGTTTTTTTTATATTTTTTATTTATTGAATTTTTTTAATATTTTAAGAATTTTTTTAAATTTTAAATATATCTAACATAAATACGTTTAAACAGTATAATATTTGTGAAAAAACTTTAAAAAATTTAATAAACTCAAAAATATAAAAATTAATATATTTTCGTATTCCTATGTATTTATTGTTTTTTTATTATAAATATTTCATTTTATTAATACATTTAAGTTAGATAAGTCTAAAAAATAAATAATTTGGTTAAAATATTTTAAAAATACGAAAAATAAAAAATTCAATTTTCAAAAAATTTGAATTAAAAAATTATAACCAAAATTAATTATGAAACTAAAACCTAGTATGTAGAGTTGAAGTTAGAGTATTGTAGGCTATATGCAAAATAAATTTTATTTACATATTGCATACGTGGCACAACCATATTCAATTATATATATATAGTATGAGTAATAATATAGAAATATAAAAATTATACATAAAATCAATACATAATTTTGTGAGAAACTTTGATTTTAAAATTTTAAAAATAAAGACTCATCAAAATGGATGGTTTATATTTTCAAAATTGCCACAATTACATCATTTTTGTATATTGATTAATGTCATTTTCAAATTATAATCACATAATTTATGGCGGATCTGGGATTAATGATTGGCAGCAAATGAAAGTCAGTGTACTTGTTTTACATGCATCAATTAGTGTATATATTAGTATATCAATTAATGTTATATTGACTATATTTATTATACAAATTATAAATATTTAAAATTATATAAATAATATCACATCATCTATTAATATATTAACATGTACATTAATTAATACATATAACAATATTATTTGCCAAAGCAATGTAAATTGGCATACGGACGTAGACTTGACTAGTTTGAAGATATTCACGAAACTACGCCATTTCGGAGGCACAACACTGTCCAACTCCTCACAACACCCACCCCGCGGCCTGCCTCCCCTTTTGAACATTGTGTGATAAGGAGGTAATATTAGAATATAGGCGAATTAAATTATATTATTTTAGTTTTTAACTTTTTAATTGTAATATATTTTATTTTAAATAATATTTTAAAAATAAAATTGTTATATAATTTATTTTGTATTGATTAATTTGTACGTTGTTTGAAATTTAATGACCTTTTTTGAATGAATAATATTAAAACTTTCTTAGTTATAAAGTTCTGTTTAGTTTAGTTTAGTTTTTAGAATATATTTTGAATTTTTTTTCTAATAAGTTAAAAATTAAATTGGTGAAAAAATTAAAAAAAAATACCATTTTTATATAATTTTATGTTTTGGAATGGTATAAATAAAATTTTTAAATATTTTTTATATATATTTTTTCTGTAAATTAGTTTTTTTTTTTTTAAGTCAAATATGGTGATAATTTTAATATAATTATTAAACCAATCCATTAAATAAAAAAATTCAAAATTAAAAACATTTCATACATTAAACATATCAATTACACATTAAGAGCTTAATAACTATCCATTACATGATAACATGTCACGCCCCGAACCCGCCCCTAGAAGTCCGGCAACGTGACCGGCCAGTAATTCGTGAATTACCTCCGGCCTTACTGTACAAAACATAAATAAAAGGGGCTCGCGGAAGCGAAATAAATAACTAAAAGTCCAAGAGCTGTGCATAATACGTACGTTAATATACATGCCGAAAATAAGGTTAATTACCCACATTCAGTTACAAAACAAGCGACGAAAGATCATGTGTAGCACTTAAATACATGTATAAAAACAAAAGACAAAACTCCGCAAAACGGCCTTCCAGGCCTAGCCCCAGCTCTGAGGCATCCAAAACTCTGGTTGGCTTACAAAACGGCGGCTCAGCTTGAACTCCGCCTAGGCTTGACTTCCAGAAGGCTCACCTATAATACATAAATACAAACAATGAGCTAAAGCTCAGCAAGTAGCAATACAGTAAAGAAGTTAGTGAACGAAGTTCAACATTTTATAAATCCAGTCATAAATCAATCACAACATAATCGGTCATCAGTCATTATATAAACATACGTAATGGCATACTCCACAGAACATTTATATCAGTCAACAATAATCAATCAATCTCACGAGATCTACAACTAGCCATGGGCTTGTCCTTCCATGCCGTCCCCCATGACTCATGACGCATGGGCCTGCATGTTCTCGCCCCCATGACCCATCTATCTATGGATGCCATACTAGATTCGCAAACAGACATTCGTTCACATAAAACATTTATCATTTCAAAATCATATCATAATTGTAACACTTTTAAACATAAGTCATAACAACATATCTTTACAGTAATCTTACTTACAGTGAGCTACCAATTCGATTACACGGTCTTCTATTTGTCACAAGCGTCAACGAAGATAACACATTTCTTAACTTATATCATCATCACATTACATTCTTTCATGGTCATAGCATGCTCATGCATTCTCTTAATGGCGTTACCATACTATAATCTCATTATCTTAACTTAATTAAGATTTAAACATGCTCAAAATGCCACGAGGATGCCAAAACATGCATTAAAACATTTCCTGAAATTCTGAAAAATGGGTCCCCTCGGCGGCCAAACCGCTTCGAGCGGATCTCTGGTAAGCCGAGATCTTTGGATCGTGCAATCCCCGCCGAAGCCAAAGCCCGAGCGGCGGTAAAATCAGAAAATCTGGTTCTTCGTCCCTCTTTCAAACTTCAATCTTTTCTTTACAAACTTTACTTCCAAAATCATGAAATCAAGACCCAAACACTTGAACCCAACTTGAATTAAGCTTCATAACTTCAAATAGCAAAACCCAAAAATCAACATAAGAACCATAGACATACACATGCAAGCTTCAAATTTCAACATCCATGGAGGTCACCCTCAAACATGCTAAATAACATGATTCCAACTATTTTAAGACCATGATCTTGTGTCCAACATGCTAGATACCATAAATCAACAATCAATTCCATGAATTTAGAGAGAACTCTTACCTTAATCACTTAGATTGATGAAGTTTAACTTGGTTTCCCCTTTCCTTTTCTCCTTCTCTTGGTCTCTCTCTCTTTCTTCCTCACGATTCTCTCTTCTCTCTTTTCTTCTTTCTTGGTTGAGTCAACATAAGTCAAAAAGTCATCTATCCTTATCTTTATATATCATATCTACCAAATAACTCAATGAAGCCAAAACACTTGAGCCAAACAGGACCTAACGAATCAGACGAAATTCAGTCTTCAATTTATCATTTCAGACAGTTTTAAAAATTCCCGGTATCGCATCAACATGTCCAATTTCATTTTCTGAATTCATTAAGGTCATCAATTTCAGTCCCGAAGTTGTCATTTCAACAGATATTTTCCCAATTCAACAGATAATCTTCAATTAAAACACATTTAAGCATAATTAATCACTGGTAATCACTGGTAATTACAACATATGATTCCGGGTCATTACATAACAATAATAAATATATATTTTAACAATAAACATAACCATATATTACACGATAACATCAAAAAATATCAACAAAAATAGTCACTCATTACATGATCATCATCAAAACACATACCTAAAAATGTAAAATTTTTAAAATTACACAAAAAATTGACATTATTTTTGTCAAACTAGTTTATATTTTATCAAATTAACGATTTTGTCCTTAAAATGGAGCAATAGTGTATTCAATTGTCCTTATTTAAAACGAGTTTTAAAATTTATGGTCAAATGTATTACAATTAAAAAATTATAAACCAAAGTGACACAAATTTCAAGCTACAGAAACTGTTAGTGTAATTTGCCAAAAAATATAAATTAAATTATGAACACTTTATTTTAATTAAAAAATGATGAATCAATATAATATTTGAGCAACAATTTGAAAATGAAACGTGCAAGTTATTTATAAAAACTTAAGGGTAAATTACACTAGTCATCTTTATATTTGGCCATTTTTCATTTTAACCCTTAATTTATTTTTTTTGGGGGTCTACTTTAACCCTTTATGTTTTCAACCTTTTTTTTTTTTTTTTTCTCCTTCTAATTTACTCGTAAATCAAATTTATGTTCAAAATTATACCCCAAAAAAAAAAAAAAATGATTAGTTGACAGTCACATGTCATAAATTTTTTATTATATATAATTTACACACAATCCAAATTTTAATATAAGAATATATTTTTATGTATAATTTTAAACATAAATTAGATTTATAATAAAATTGGGAAAAAGTAAAATATGAAAGGTTAAAGTGAGAAAAAAAAAGTTAAAGACTAATGAGAAAATAATGAAAGATAGAAGGGGCAAATTATAATTTATCTAAAAATTAAATAAATAAATAAATTTGCATGAAAAAAATCTTTAAGAGCCAAAGGGTAATTTAATCCAAAAAAAAAGAGTTTGATAATTGTAGTAAAATAAACCGTGAGTTTTTAATTTTATCATTTTAAAATTTAATTTTTGATTTATTTTCAATTTAAATTACTAGCCCATTTTTGTTAAATAAAATCGATGAAAAAATAATATCGTAGTCATTAAATTTAATATAAGTGTAAATAAAATGTATAAAATATAATTTTTTGTTAAATTTAATAATTAAATTATTATTTTTTGTCATTTTATTTAAATAAAATAGGTAGATAGTATATATGAAAATTAAATAAAAAATAAGGTTTAAATTAATAAAATGAAATTTAAAGATTTTTTTATAATAAGGTCAAATTCTTGAGAATTTTATTATTAATTTTTTAAAAATGAAAATTAAAATAAATAGATAAATTTTTTTTTTTTGAACAAAAATAAATAAATTTCTACCGCAAATAAACCGATCCGTAAAAGCGAATCCAAACCCTCGGAGCGCAAAACCCTTACCCGAGAGAGAGAAAGAGAGAGAATGGTGAACGCAGATGTAGAAGCAGTGGACTTCGAGCTGGAGGATGACGATCTCATGGACGAGGACAGCACTCTTGACGTCGACGCTGCTTCGCCTAGGGCTCCTCTCCTAAAGCTCAAGTCCGCCATCACTGGCGGCTCCTTCGCCTTCGCCGCTGCCACTGCTCCCAAGAAGACCAAAGGCCGTGGTTTCCAAGAAGAGTTTGATGCGGATCGCAACAATCGCTTGGCCGGTCGCTTCGACTCTCTCAACTCCGATGGCAGCCCTGGTCCTGAACGATGTCTATTCTCTCTCTTCCCCTTTCTTTGTAGTTCAGTTTCTGCTTTTTTGGTTTAATTTTATTAATATAATATCCATATATATATATATATGGAGTAACTTCATTTGTGATATTATGTGATCGGTGAATTCTAGAAAATTTTATAGAATAACTATTCATGTTTAGGTGAATGTGTGGTAAGACTAGAAAAATAGAGAATTAGAAATGTATATATTAGGAAAATGGTAGAAATCAAATCATAAGTTGAGAGAGAATATGTTTAGATGGTTTTAGATGGTTCAGTCATGTATAATGAACACCTGCAACTATAAGGAAAATGTTAGGATCAAACACATCCAGAAAATTATCTCACACACACACATAACAGGATATTTACGTGGTTCGGCCCAATGCCTACGTCCACGGAGCAGAAAAGAGGATTTCACTAAAATGGAACAAAATACAAAAACAGAGTAGGAGATAAAACTCTCACTCAACTCATAACTCTCTCTTTTTCAATTTTCTGATACAATTCATCATCTCCTTCCCATCTGTATTTATACACAAAGATGAGAGAGAGAGAGAGGGATATCGACCCATCAAAAATTTCTACCCTCTTTAATGGTGAATGGTGAAAATCAACAAACAACAACAACGTGAAGAGAAGGGAAAGCCGATCTTCCAGATGCCCAGCTCAGACCTCCTTCTCTAGAGGTGGAAGTCTTCCTATGCCATCTTCTTTGACTCTCTCTTTTGCATGGTTTTGCATGCATGTGGGTTGGAGCAACAGAAAAATGATATGATCACTGTAAATAGAGATGTTACGTGATATGGTAGTGAATAAAATATAAATTTATACAATTTACTTGATTATGTAGCCCTTGATAGAGCTTACTAGCTAAAAAAGATTCGGGTAGCTGACCCATTGTAGACACCCCATTTTTGACCGACCTTAAGACTCAGACGTCATCAATTGAGCGCTCGGTGATAGTGCATGTTGCGCTCATTTCGAGGTTCCGGAGTTTTGGCTGAGAGCCTTGCCTTCGGGTCTCTGAACTCTTTATGCTTTGGCTTGGTTTGTGGACCGAATCTTGTTTTCTCTTCCCGAAGGTCTTGTAGACCATCTCTTTGTGGTCGTAGACCACTTTTTGTGGTCGTAGGCCACTTTTCCCATTTGGAGACTAGTTTCTGATTTTTGGAGCCTTTGGTCGCGCGCCTTGTCTCGGGACTGCTTAACGTTCTCCGTTTGGCGTAATTTTTGAACAACACCTTGTTGCCTTTGCTTAGAGGAACACTGTGATTCGAGAGACCACTTTTGTGGTCGTATACCACTTTTGATGCCTGTAGACTAGTTTTCAAGGCTTTCGGCCGCGTGCTTTGCCTCCCGATCTCTCGTCTTGCATCCGTTTTGGCTTGTTTTCGGTACAAACCTTGTTTTCCTTGTTTGGAAGGTGGTACAAGGATGGGAGACTAGTTTTTCCCCTTGGAGACCACTTTTCCTCCTGCTAGCCAGTTTTCTGGTCGGATAACTGGCTTTCTTGGTCTTTGGGCCACCTTTTCTAGTCGGCCACCATACCACCACCTTGCTTTCAGTGTGTAGACTTCTCCCACCTATGGCACTTTTTTGGAGATATTTTCCTCCAACTGGCACAGCTGGAGGGCACTGAAGTCATCCTCCATACACGTGTATGGAGGGATGGCCTTGAAGCTTAGCTTCCTTGAGAAGCTTTAGCTTTTGGTTCTCTATAAGAGAGAACCCCCTCCTCCCTCCTCTAGGTTCAGAAAAAATTGCCTTGAGAGTTATGGATACACCCTTGTATCTATCTTGCCCTTTACTTCATTTTTGTGCTTCAAAATTGTAGTTTTGTCTTACTTTAACACACAAACACACACTCAAACACCATCCCTTAGTTGCTGAGGTGCTTAGGAGTTGTTTTTGGTGTTCTTGGGTTGGTTTGAGCCTGAAAAATCTGCTGGAGTTGCAACCTTGAAGAGGGTCATCAAGGGTGAGTTTCTAACCTTTAAAACCCCCATTTTTTCTTAAGCTTTTTGCCCAACTTGTATGTTGTTTTAAGCTTAACTCTTAATTGGAAAAAGTTTTGTTTTTGCATGCTTAAAAAGTTTGTTTAAGGTTACTTTTTTGTTGGGGGTGATCTCCCCCCTCTTAGGCCTTGTTAGGCCTTGTTTTGAGCCATCCGTTTAGGCTCTTGTTGTAACCTTTGCATGACCTTTCTACCACTGAAATCCAGAGGATTTTCAGTGGTGGAAAGGTAGTTTTGGGGTCCTAAATAGGAGAGGGTCATCCCCTCTCCTTGTATTTTCAATACTTGTCTTGAATGCCTTATGTGTGAGCATGTTTGTTAAGTTTATGTTGGCCATATCTTAGCTTATATTTGGGCTTATTTTGCTGAGGCATGCCACTGTTTTTGCTTGGTTTGGTCACTCCATGCATAGTTTATACACTTGTAGTGTAAATCATACACACTAGTCTTGTATGCTTCATGAAGTAGCATGTCATTCTAGCTTGTTTTGTGTTCATTTTAGCATGTTTTTATGTTTATTTCACCATGTCATACCTCTGTTAGGGTTTGGTTTAGTTAGCCTTTGCATGCTCCATGACTTGTAGTGCATTTCCATGTATTAGCCTAACATGCATCATGTTTTAACATGTCATTCTAGCATGCTTTTGGCTTAACTTCAAAAAGCTTTTGTCCATGTTTTAACATGCTTTAGCTCTGATTTTTGTTGTTTTGGCCATGCATGACTTGCTTTGTATAGCCATAGTTCAATCTAGCTTGTTAGCTTGGTGCACCAAGTCCACTAGCATGCTTTACTTGGACTCTTTGAATGATTTTGCATCATTTATTATGTGATTTTAGTCCATGTTTCATGCTCATGCACTTGCATCTTTCACTTATTCAATGCGTTGGAGGGTTGGCCCATTTATGCCTTAACACGGGTCGTTGTGTATGCCTTCATGCCTAAGCTTGCGAGCTATCATTTCAATATGTTTTTTGTGGTTATTATGCCATGATATAACTTTGATTTTTGTTGCTTAAGTCATTCCATGCTTGGTCTTAATAGGTGTAGTATAATCCACCTTATTTGCCTTGAATGCTTGTTGTTTTGACCCTTCATGCTAGCATGTTTTGGCTTTCTTTCATGCATGTTTTAGACTCATTTTAACATGTTCCAGGACTGTTTTGGGTTGCCTTTGCCATATACTTCATGTTTTGCATAGCTATAGTACAAGTGCTCTTGCTAGCCTCAAACTTTGAGCACCATAGCATGCTTCATTTGCATCATGTATATGATTTGGCATCATTTATCATGTTATTTCAGAGCATGTAGCATTGCAATATTCCCACTTCATTCACTCTTTAAGTGCCTTTGAGTGTTGAGCATGGTTGCCTAGTTTGTGGCCTAACATAAATGTCATCTTGCCTAGGTATTTGAGCCCTAATCTTAGCATGTTTAGATCTTTGTTTTGACCTACTTGAGCTATGTCCATGATTAGTTCATGCTTTTGTGCCATGTATTGCATGCCTCATTTGTAGTCCTCTTTACTAGCTTCATGCCTTAAGGACTTTTGCATGCCTCACTTGCTTTGTTTGAATGATTTAGCATCATTTCTTACTTAATTTCAATGCACTTAGTGTTGTTACACTTTCACTTTTGTCACTCTTTGAGCACTCTTGAGAGTTGTGCTCTTAGGCCTTGATGATAGGCCATTGCATTGTGCATACTTGTATATGCTTCATGTGCCTTAATTTTATCACCAATGGCCACTAATTTGGGCATGACTGGGGTCTACCCCCTTTTGGTTTAAGTCCATTTAGCATGTTTACTTACATGTTGTTCGCATGCTTATTGTTCATTGCATTAAGTATGCCATCTTACATTGCATTGTGCATGCCATGTGGTTATTTGCATTGTGTATGCCAAGTTGTTTCTTTGCATTGAGTATGCATGCCCATAACATTGCTAAGTTGCCCTTGTAGCATTGCATTGTGTATGCATGTGTTAGCATTGTTAGCATGTCATTAGCTTTGTTAAGTTAATCATGTCACATTGTATTGAGCATGCCATGTTGTTGTTTACATTCAGTATGCCATGTAATTGCATTGTGTTTGGAATAGGTGTTAATCTAAACACGGGAAACGAGGGACGTTTCATACTTGAAGTGATGAAACGTACCTCAATTCTTGGTCGCCAACGCTCTTGATCATACATGATAGAGTTTTAGGCTTTATGTGTTTACTTGTGCATTCATTTCATATTGAATTGTACAATTTGACTTCTCAGCCATCACGCATTGAAATACGCGATTGGTGGCCCGAGGGTTGAGAATTACACTCCCTTGAGTTCATGACATGATAAGGAGGGTGGTTGTGCACACATATCTTGCAAATACATTGCCATGCCCTTTTTTGCTCTCTGTTGCAGCAAACTGGAATTCAGCAGCAACAACTGGTCGGCCGACCAGTATTACTAGCTGGCCGACCACTTTTTCTGATTTTTTAGCACAAAAAGTGGTTGGCAGGTGGTCTCCTTCCTCAATAACTAGTCGGCCGCCCTCCCACAGGTTCCCAAGGTGGAGTTCAAGCTTTCTAGAGCTTGGTGCAAGGTTTTGAGAACAGCTGCAAACAGAGGCAAGTTAGAGCATCGCGACGGATTTCCGAACGAGGCGACCGGGCATGCATGCATTCTTCCCTCTGAGGGCCTTGCTTTACTGCTTTATTTAGCTACTTTCCTTAGCTAGTTTATGCTTTGGTTTATACTTAACTAGTTAATGCGTTAACTATTTGATTTGTGCTATAATAATTAGTTGTAGCCAGTTATTCAATTTCGTTGTGTAATAATTAGTTTAATTAGCTTAGATTAGCTAGTTAGCTCTTTATTCGGTCCCGCCCTCGAGAGGGCACATTGTTGTAATAAGCGTGCGTGTGTGTGATGCATGTCTTCCAACCCTCATTTCTTTCTCCCTTTTATTTAACCGCTTACGATGGTTAGTTTTAGGGCATATTTCGATTAGCATACCTTATGCTTGCATGCGTGCATCCATTCATCTGTCTTGCATGCACTGGGCTCGGCGCATCATATTAACTACATTGTATTTCAATTCCAATTTGAATACATGTACCAAGTTGCATTTCACATGACATTCTAGGATAGCCGAGCCTATCTTAGTTGCATTTTCGCATGTGTTGCATTAGCCATCTTAACATGAACTAGGATCATGCATGATTTCTAACTAGTTCTCTGTTTTGGCTCGGAATACACTGTGAGTGTTTATGCTTTAGCATACTGCATGTGTGTTATTGACTGCCATGAAAGCATGTTTGCCATGAGGCTAACTGCTTATTTGTTTAACTGCTTGAATGCCTGTGGGTGAAGGTTGGATTACCTGAATTGGAATAATTCATCGAAACATGATTTAGCCTACTTGCGAGTAGCAAACTTCAAATCATTTTCAAACGAACATACAATGTTTTGTTCCAAATTAGGCGATCTAGTCTATACTTGTTTGTTGTGCGCATCAGTAGTAAGATTAGCTAATTAACCGGAATAAGAACAAATGTATTTTCAAAAACAAAATATCATGCTTAGTAAAAGCCGATCTTTTGATCAGGCGAGCGGGGGTGCTCATTGCATGACCTTCTTCTCTCGTACCCAAGTTCCCGAGCCGAGGCAACTTTGGTGATGACGGATACGTGGCCTTCGGCACGAGTCAGGGTTTCCTAAATTCTCCCAAAATAAAATATTTAGGTAGCGACTCTGTATCTGGCAAAGCAGTCTATGTTTGGCACTTCTTTATAAAATCAGTTTTTCAAAACGATTTGTCGGATTTGGACTCTTTGATGATTTATCAGTCTTACATTGCATTTTGTGAGATTAGATTAAGAACCGTGACATTGAGTCCGAACTGTAGTAGCTAGGGAACAAAACGAGATTCGCGCCCATCTCGCGCACGCGGATGTCGGGGAGTTCCCGGGAGCGCATCTACAGTTTCTGGCGACTCTGTTGGGGACTTAGAGAACTTGACTTGAACTCATGATATCTTGTTTTGTTTACACTTATGTGTCTCTTTGCATTGCATTTGCATTGGTTCGCCTAGGATACCGTGTTTGCCATATGTTATTCCTGAACTGTTTGCCGGAAGCTTGCTTTGAGAAGCGTGCCATAAGGCTGACTGGTTTCGGGCTCTGCCACGACAGGAACACAAACCCTGATTTTTACCAGGTCACCCTTTTGACCATTTGACCTAGTGCATATTTGGAATCCATAGTGACTATTCCAAACTAGGACATGTTGCTTACCTGATTATAGGTTGTTTGAAACTGCTGTGTGCGTAGTGAAACCCTAGCTCCTGACAAAATAGGACAGGGAAACTCTACCCCAACATAGGGGTGTTTTGGCTCTCATTTGCTTGCTATGTGCTTTTAGAGTGTGTCTCTACAGGGAATGCATGTATCAGTTTGCAAGTCTGAGTATCAGGCCTACGGGCATCAGTGTTTGGAGAATCAGTTTTATCCGAGGATATCAGATTTGGGGTAGCCATTTGGGCACAGTAAACAGGGTTTGAGAACAGTGTACTCAGCTTACAAGTGCCAACTGCGTGTTGTCATGTCAACTGTGTGTTGTCTTTATTTAAGCCGTTATGCCATCCGTTTTGCTAGTTGTATGTTTCCTTATTATGCTTTATTTATCTTTTTGCAAGGTAGTTTAGCACAATTGCATCCGACCAAGTAGATATTCCCCGAGCACTCTGGGTTAGAGGTCGAAGACTTAATCGATCCAGGGATCTGATAGACGGACAAGCAGTGTTTCTTTCTTTACTCCCGGTTGCTAGGTGGAGGTCAATAAGGCACAGTGTATCAGTACAGAGGTTGCCAGATCAGCGTCCTTGAATAGTCAGGCTGAGGTCTCAGTTTCTACTGCAGAGTCAGATATACCGGTTGTTCAGTTAGATCAAGAAAATATGGCAGGTTTGGAAGAGATAATGCGTCAGCTCCAGGAAAGTATGCAAGCCATGCAGTAGGATGCTGCTCATCAGGAAGAAGTGTCTGCACGTCAAGCCAAGGTAGTGACCCAACAGGCAGAGTTAATTACCAGGCTACAGCAGCAAACTAAAGCATCTGCTTCGCACACACCACTTCCCCCACCCAGAGTTCCAATACTCGGGGAGACGCCAAATATCTAGGAAAATACAGACATTCCAACGGGGCCAGCTCCACCCCCAATCCTACCCCAGCTGTCTAAAGCGCCTACCAACTTATTGGATTCACCGTTTAAGTTCGAGGCGAATCCAACAACGTTAAAAGTGAGCAAGCTAAAAAAGCTTTTCAAGAAGTCTCAAGGAGTTCATTCCATTCTAGATATAGAGGATGGGTATACCGACTCGGCCGTGACTTTGCTGGACCAGTTTAAGATGCCGCACATAGACCGCTTTGATGGGTCTGGGGACCCTATGGTACACCTATGGTTATTTTCGAATATCTTAAGGTCGATGGGCCTTTCCAGATTGCAGAAGCTTTCTATGTTTGGCCGGACCCTGTCGGTGTAACAGCTATTTGGTATGCAAAACTGAAGACTCTATTAAGAGAAACTTGAAGGAGATGGCTGAGGTCTTCATAGCTCAATACTCCTATAACACTCAGATCGAGGTCACAACTCGTGATCTCGAGACAACCAAGCAAGAGCCGAAGGAGAGTTTCTCCGATTTTGTGACCCGCTGGAGGGCTAAAGCCTCGATGATGACCATCAGGCCCATTGATAAAGATCAGATTCGGATGGTTGTGCGCAACCTCCAGCCCATGCTCATGCAAAAGATGATCGTTCTCCCTCTACCCACCTTTGCAGATTTACATGAGATTGGGGTGCAGATCGAGGACGCAATGAAACAAGGTCTGATTGACCCTAAAAGAGAGCAGCCCAGGAGAACATTCAACCGCAGTACGAATGCAAGCACAAGCAATGCTGCAGCTGCCAGATCTTCAGATGTAGGAATGGTCACCACCACCCCTCCCAAAACCCTTGCAGCTACGCCTTTTACCGGTATGTCCGGAAGTAGCTTGCAGACAGCTAGATATGCCCCCAGAGGCCAAAGAACCTTCACCCCACTATACATGCCTTTGTCCAAGGCTTTAGGGGTTTTGATCAAGAAAGGGCACTTGAAGCCCCAAGAGCCGCGGCTCTTACCAGAAAAACTTCCTTCTTCCCATAACCCGGCGAAGTACTGCGCCTATCACTAACAGCATGGTCACGAAACCGACCAGTGTTTTCGATTGCATCATGAGATTCAGGATCTCATTGACAACAGGGTGATTATGCCTCCGGAGAAACCGAATGTCACAACCAACCCTCTCCCACCACATAACCAAGCTCCACCTCCCAAACGCATTAACCTAATCCAAACTGGGGTTGTGTCATACGACCCTAGTATATATATCATTCCTTCTCACCTACCCAAGCCGGAGGTGTTCATTCTTGATAGCACTGACTTGTGCATGTTGGACATCTCCCAAACCCAACCAGAACCGGTGGTAGTGACTACCGAAGATAGAGCAGGGATCACTTTGGGAGCAGAGAAGAATAAAGATTCAGCGCCTAAAGGATCTGCGAGTTTCGAGTACAACCCGAGTGGTTACATTACTTCAACGGATCAATCTAGACCAAGAGTAGAGCTCCCGGTTAGAGCGGAGATCTGTGTTGCTCGAGAGGATGGACTTAATCAAGGGCTAGATGACCTAGCGGAACTAGAGGAGGACATTACAAATCTGCAATTCTTTGAAGAACAGGATTCAGGGGACGTGACTATCAACTGGTTCGACATGGAATGGTCAGCAGAAGCTACTGGATGGCTCAGTGACGAGCCGGATGTTGTTAAGCAGTCTCAGCCGGAACAGGGTCTATCAGAAATGGGGACATTAGCAGTGGCCGAAGTGGCCAAGGAACAGAGAGAACTGCTGGAGAGCATCGGTGTTAAGAATTTTGCTCAAGATCAGAACAGTTTGAATACAGAGGATACCGAGCAGCAAGTTGCACTGAAACAGTTTGAACAGGAAAAGATCGAAGATCTGGAGAGGACCAGGAAGGCCAAGGCCCCTGTGGGGATGGAATGTGCTGTGAGCACGAGAACAGAATGTGCTGTATGTGCAGGAATAGATGAAACAGAACCAGATAGTTGTCTGTCGATGGCCGACGGTATGTGTTGGGAAGATGACGATCTATGTCTTGGCCACACCGATGAAGATTGGGGGCAGAACCAGCCGGATGATACCTGGTACGTGGGAGAAGTGGACCACATGACCAGGAGTGGGCGGTATTTTAAGTCCCCACACCTGGAGCAACTAGAGGCGTCCGGAAAGGACAAGGAAGCAAAGAAGCAGAAAGAAAAGTTACTTGAGGAGAAGGCTGTGCTGAAACAGCTTAAAAAGATACAAGCAGACATCTCCATCTGGGGACTACTTATGGCTTCAAGAGTTCATAGACAAGCTGTCCTTTTTGCGATGGACAGGGCCAAACTTTCAATCGACACCACGCCTGAGCAGCTGGTAGGGTTGGTCTTTCCGGGATGAGCTTCCCCGACGTTGACTTTCACTGACAAAGAGCTACCACCTAAGGGCGCAAATCATAACAAACCACTCTACATCTCTATGGAGTGTAGAGAAAAATAGATACCAGTGGTTCTCGTTGATACAGGATCTGTCATTAACGTGTGCCCATCAAGGACAGCATATGCAATCGAGTTAAAACCCGCGGACTTTGTGCCCACTGCCCAGGTGATTCGGGCATATGATGATACTAGCAGAGAAGTGATAGGGACTATGTAAGTTCAGACTCAGGTTGGTCCAGGACAACACCATGTTGACTTTCATGTCTTGGACGTTCCCGCAACCTTCAACTTACTCTTAGGACGACCGTAGCTGCATCAGGTGAAAGCAGTCTCTTCCACCATGCATCAGATGTTGAAGTACCCCCACGAGAAGGGGGTGGCTATAGTTTTTGGGAATTCTTTAATCCATCCGCCGCCAGAGGTGTCTACACCAAGTCTGGAAATCGAACATGGCACGGAGGATGTGTTCTTGTCGGGGTTCACCCTAGCTTAGGCTCAGGTTGTACAGAACATATTAGTTATTGACGAGGGGTTATATGTTAGTGCACAGTCTGTGTGCCTCATGAACAAGCTCCAGTAT
The DNA here is from genome assembly GCA_025200525.1 of Camellia lanceoleosa. Taxonomy (NCBI): domain Eukaryota; kingdom Viridiplantae; phylum Streptophyta; class Magnoliopsida; order Ericales; family Theaceae; genus Camellia; species Camellia lanceoleosa. The sequence continues at coordinate 134,842,215 of CM045761.1, read as the reverse complement.
ATCCCCGGGATGGGATTAGGGAAAAGTGGCCAGAAAGGTGTTGTAGCATCGGCCGAAGTGCCGCATAACCCGCATACCTTTGGTTTAGGTTTTCTGCCTACCAAAGAGAACTGGGTAAGGAAAGGTAAGGAGATGGCCAGAAGAGCCAGAGCAAAGTGAGCTGGGAAGCCTTATGAATTGGTGTACCGGCCCATCCAGGGTACCCTAAATGGACGTTTTGTCTAGGAGGAGGAAGACTTCCAATTCTACAGCTTCCCAGAGCCATGGCTAAATGCAGAGAGAAGGCGTTTGCTGGGGTTTGAGATATTCTTTTACTTGCAATTGTCTGGGGATGATGTTGCTGAGAAGCAAGTAGACCCATCAGCTGAGGTTGAACAGTGCAAGGAGGAGGATTCTGAGAGCGCAGAGATTGAAATGGGGGTAGCACCGGCTTGTCTACTTTCAGATCCTCTAATCGTACATGAGTGCTTGGGGGATAACTTCTCGACGTCCATGATCGGGAATGAAATGGCTGGGAGCCCATCTTCAAATATTTTGGATGCATCCATTGCACCCTCCCTCATCTGGTAATACGATGAGGGATTCTTATCGAACAGCACCGGGTCAAGTAGTGAGCCGAAATCTGATTCCGCTGAGTCTGTAGAGTCGGAATCAGGTTCCAGCTCATTTGAGTCTGAGTCCGGTATTCTTGGGGGTGATAACCCGGATGCCATAGTCCTCTCTAGGTCGTTTTTTTGTTTTTCCTTTGAGTCTGTTGTAACAGGGGAATCAGGCGACTTGGAAGTAATTAATGAGAATTGTGCAGCTGTGACCTTCGATTACTTTTTTGTGCCTTTGATTTATTGCATTAATCAGGACTTTCAAAATTTCGATGTAAATGACGAGGAAGAAATCCCTCCAGTTTTGAAATTTTTGCTTGATCAAGAGCAGGAGAGGTTTGTAAAACCCTTGGTTGATGAAATCACCACAATTAACGTTGGTACTAAGAAGGACCCGCGGTTGGTCCAGATTGGGTCCACGTTGTCTTCGGAAGAGCGCGAGCGCTTAGTCGCTTTGTTAAAAGATTTCAAAGATGTTTTCGCGTGGTCCAACGAAGACATGCCTGGAATCGAGATTATACAGCACCGGATCGCTCTTGACCTAGAGGCCCAACCTGTTAAGCAGAAACTCAGAAGGATCCGCCCTGACTGGGCTCTCAAGATCAAAGAAGAGGTCACCAAGCAAATTGACGCAAGGTTTATGCTGATATTCGAATACCCAACTTGGTTGGCCAATATAGTTCCGATGCCAAAGAAAGACGGCAGAATTCGGGTATGTGTGGACTTCAGGGATTTGAATAAAGCCAGTCCAAAGGATGACTTTCCTCTACCGCATATCGATGAATTAGTGGACTTCACTACAGGGCATGCGCTGCTCTCGTTCATGGATGAGTTTTCTAGCTACAATAAGATTCTGATGGCACCTAAAGACCGGGAGAAGACTGCTTTTACCACCCTGTGGGGGACCTATTGTTATAGGGTGATGCCGTTTGGGCTGAAGAATGCTGGAACTACATATCAGCGGGCTGCGACCACAATATTGCACGACATGATCCACAAAGAGGTGGAGGTGTACGTGGACAACATGATTGTTAAGTCCAAAGAAAGAGAGGGCCACTACACCACCTTGCAGAAATTTTTCCAACAGATCAGAGAGTATCGGTTGCAGCTGAATCCTCAGAAATGTATATTTGGTGTTACAGCAGGGAAAATACTGGGATTCTTGATCACATAGAGGGGCATCGAAGTCGATCCTTCCAAAATCAAGGCCATCTTAGAAATGCCACCACCAAGGACTGAAAAGGAAGTGCGAGGCTTTCTGGGTAAAGTGCAATTCATAAGACGGTTTATTGCTAAATTAACCTTGACTTGTGAACCACTTTTTAGTCTCCTGAAGAAAGGAAAGAAGTTCTAATGGGACGGCCGATGCCAAGCTGCTTTCGAACAGATTAAGCAATATTTACAGAACCCACCTGTGTTGTCATCGCCTGAGTTGGGGAAACCGTTGATTCTATACCTTTCAGTGACTGAAACTGCAATGGGTTGCATGCTCGCACAGGAGTCTAAGGACAAAGTAGAGAAGGCTATTTACTATCTAAGTAAGAAAATGCTGGATTACAAGACCCGCTACACTTCGTTTGAGAAGGCTTGTCTGGCCTTGGTATGGGCTACCAGGAAGCTGCGGCACTACCTATTAGCTCACTCCGTAATACTGGTTTCGAGATTAGATCCCATCAAATATCTTTTCGAGAAACTGACACTTACGGGTAAGCTAGCCCGTTGGTTGCTTCTGCTTTCCGAATTCGATCTGAAGTATGTGACGCACAAGTCAGTGAAAGGGAGAGCGGTAGCGGAGTTCCTAGCCAATCACCCAGTTGAAGGGGATGAAGCAGTTGAGTACCTATTCCCAGACGAGGCCATTCTGTACGTCGAAGAAGAAACTTAGACGATGTACTTTGACGGAGCATCAAACCAATACGGGTATGGGATAGGAGTGTTGTTGATAGCGCCCGACAATTCCCGCATACCTCTAGCATTCAAGCTCCGGTTCAAAGTATCGAACAATGAGGCAGAGTATGAGGCATGTATTGCTGGACTAGAAGCTGCCCTAAACTAGGGGCAAAACGGTTGGATGTCATCGGGGACTCGAACCTTGTTGTATCTCAAGCTAAAGGAGATTGGAAAGTTAAAGAAGAAAATATGAAAATCTATCACCAGACCTTGGACGTGCTAATTCCTTGGTTTGAGAAGATGAATTTCGCCCATCTGTTAAGAGAGAACAACAGGTTCGCAGATTCACTAGCAATTCTATCTTCCATGATAGAAGTCTCTTTCGGAGTCTGGATGCATCGATCATCATCGAACAGAAATTTGTGCTGGCCTACGAGCTGATTGCTGCCATAGATGAGGTACAAGATAAGAATCCCTAGTATTATGATATCTGGAACTTCTTTGAAAAAGAGGCATATCCACCAGGGGCAAATACCAAAGATAAGAGGGAAATTCGAAGAATAGTCGCTTAGTTCATCATCTGCGAAGGAAAACTGTACAAAAGAGGTCATCTCGGGATGCATAAGCTGTGTGTTGATGTTGAAGAATCCAAGCGCCTAATGGAGGCCATCCATGGAGGAGAGTGCGGAGCACACATAAATGGGGTGATGCTAGCTCGGAAGATCCTTAGATAAGGTTATTATTGGTCCACTATGGAGGAATATTGTATTGGCTTTGTCCGGCGATGCTACAAATGTCAGATCCATGCAAACTGCATGAACATTCCGCCATCAAAGTTGTACAATATGACTTCGCCATGGCCATTTTCAGTCTGGGAGATTGACGTGATTGGGGCTGTCACTCCGAAGGGGTCCAATGGACATGAGTACATTCTGGTAGCGATAGACTACTTCATGAAGTGGGTTAAGGTCCAATCTTATGCGGTGTTAAAGGCTTCGCATGTCGCCAAGTTCATCAGGAACAACATCATCTGTCGCTCTGGGGTTCCGAATGAGATCATTTCAGATAATGGTTCTTACTTCAAGAAGGAAATGATCGACTTGTTGGAAAAGTATAACGTGGCTTTTCATAAGTCGTCCACTTATCGACCGTAGACCAATGGAGCAGTTGAGGCTGTCAACAAGAACGTCAAGCACATTCTGCAGAAGATGGTGAAAACCTACCGGGATTGGCCGAATAAGCTGTCATTTGCTCTGTGGAGCTACCGGACTTCAATTCGGACTTCTACTGGAGCGACTCCGTATTCCTTGGTTTATGGGATGGAGGCCATTTTGCCCATCAAAGTTGAGGTTCCGTCATTACAGGTTTTGGCTGAGTGCTACATAGCTGAGGCAGATTGGCAGCAGAGCAGGTTCGAAGAACTCATGCTCTTTGACGAAAGAAGGTTGAAAGCACTGTACCATGTTCAGGGTTATCAACGAGGAATTGCCAGCGCTTTCAACAAGAAGGTTAAGTCCAAGAATTTGAAAGAAGGAGATTTGGTGCTCAAAGACAACCGAGCTCCCATCCACGACCCTAGGGGCAAGTTCAGACCCAATTGGACTGGTCCTTACGTCATCAAGTCTATTTAGTCAGGTGAAGCTGTCGTTCTGATAGACCTAGATGGCCTAGAGTTCTCCCAACCGATCAACATGGACAAGTTGAAGAAATACTTTCCCTGAGTGGCTCGCTAGGCCGAAAACTCAAAAGGGCGACCTAGGCAAAAGTTAGAGCATGAAAATTTGGAAATAATAAAAACTGAGCTCGCAAGGTTGAAAACTCAGAAAGGGCGGCCTTGGCAAAAGTTAGAGTACAAAAGAAGAGAGTTAATACATGAGTGAACCCGAGCCGAACTACGTAAGGCTTGATTTCCATCTTTGGGATACGTAGGCAACTTCATTCTGAAGTCCAGCCATAAACACTTCCCCGATCAACTTTGTCCATGTGATCATGTTTAGTTATCTTTGTCTATTCTGCATTCAAGAGCTCGGTTTATGATCTCCATTGCAGTGCTATTCAGACTAGGGGCAACTTTCCAGTTGCTGAGGATCCGGGGTTGTACATCTCAGTGATAGATCTTGGACATATCCAGTTTTGATCCATATCGAAAATGGTTTTGAAAAGTTTTAATAAAAGTTGATTTTTCTCAAATTAATCTTTTTACAACTTAGACCATGTTTGGACCAAACGGAAAATTTTCAGCACCCACAACCTTCAATTACATTGATTTCAGTACAGAGTTCTCCTACTCTTGAAAACAAATTAAAGTTGCTTTTATTACATTCATAAAGAAAACTTGAAAGTACTGATAAAGCAAATAAATCCGGGGCATAGTCAGGTGTTTCTGCGTCCCCTCCCAGAGCTAGTCGAAGCCTCTGATGCCAGAGTAGGCCCGATCTGCGCCTCGTCATCAAGCCAAGCTATGCACTCATCAGAGAGGGTGCAACTGAAAGTGGGAGCGGGGGCCAAAAGCTCTCTCGTCCTCCATGCCGTGGCATACTGAGCTAGCTGTATGCCTCGGATCGGAAATGCAGTAGGGTACTCTATCCCTTCCTCCGGGCAAGTCTGATCATGTCCGAACTGGCGCCAGAGTCGGAACGGAAAGTAAAGGACACAGTGCGTCAGATCGATTAACTGAATCCCAGGTTGGCGAGTCATGCTATAGCTCATCGTCGGTAGATTAAGCCAGAGGCAGCGCCAAGCAATGTCAAGAGTAGTCAAACTGCACATCCATTCGTACCACCATCCCTCATCAGGGGCATCGACTAGACGTCACCGGAAGAAATAGCCGCGAGCTGAATATGCTAGGCATGAGTCCACAACCCTTAATTTATCCATCAACCATATCTGGATAGGGATGAAAAATGAGAGACTAAAGAATAGAGAGATGTATGTGGAGAGAAAAGTGAGAAAAGGGTTTTGAGAGAAAAACCGAGCTTGAGGGCCGAGTGGTGTGAGAAATATATGTGAGATAGGGTGGGAAACATTACCTGCAGCAGTAGTGGACTCCCCGCGAATCTAGTCGTCTTTCGATGATAGAAAGCGTCCAAACCCATCAATGTCTCAGCTAGTGTCATGGCAATGCAGCTCTTACTCTCTTTCAAGCCCTCGATAACCTCAATCAAACGAGTGCTAAACCCACCGGAGCCTAGGGCAAGCAAGAAATGTGACAACATACACAAGCAAAGTGCATGTCGCCGAAAACTCTGCCAGTCATGGTCGCCGCGGTCACTGACATCAGAAAACCGACAAACTAAGCTCGGATGTCCAGCACTCCGTCACAAATCAATGATCGAGCGTCATGCAAAGTGAGCCCACACATGGGTCATAAGGCTTGGACATGGCCAAAACGGAATTGTGGCAAAATCTCTTCCTTACGCTCGGACTCATCAGAACTTGGAAGTCTTCGAAAGTAGGACATATCTCTTGTCTGCCAAAGCTAAAGACGTGAGTTACTGGATTCCAAAACCTTATCGCAGCATGAAGGAACGGAAGGCGCAGCAGGGTGCGACTCAGCGTGAATAGTGCATTTATGCCGAAACCCTAGAAATTCACCTTTTCCGAGCCATCTAAGTTGGTGATCCAATTTGTGAGATTTTGGACAAGAAATGCCTCCATTTTGGTGCAAAACTAAGTCGGAATGAGGGAACCACGAAGCTGGAACCTTTATAAAGGATAAGGCACTATTTGAAGGACAAGTGTCAGAAAACTGGAGGTCCCCAGTGTAACTGGTTGGCCGACCACTTTTTCTGGCCGACCAGCCAGTTTTTCTAGTCAGCCAGCTACTTTTCTGGTCTCCATGCCAAGAAAGTGGTCGACCAACCACTGTTGGTGGTCGGCCATGTGCAAAAGTTGTCTACAGCTTTTTCCTTGCCTCCAAAAGAGAGTCTCTAGCTTTCCTGTGTGCGGAGAGTGTTGAAGATCCGAGTTTACCTCTGTTTCAGATGCATTCCGTCACCTTGTTTGTCTAAAATGCTCTTTGCTTATCGAGTTGTTGCTTTTAGCTTTTCGAGTTGTTACTCATTTGTTTATCGAGTTGTTGCTTTTTTTGTTTATCGAGTTGTTGCTCTTTATTTATCGAGTTATTACTCTTCGCTTATCAAGTTGTAAACTTGTTAAAGTCTTGTTGTTGTTTTTAGGATCGAGTCGTTTTGTTGCGTTGGTTCACTACCTGACTTGGCAATACAAGAATGTTTAGTTTCCATTCAATTCCTTTTTTTGTGCAAAATGGTGCGATGCGATGCTAAGAATACAAATACAACACTTTTTGAACAAAAAGTTATTTTCATTCCATCATAGCTTCTTTTTACAACATTTTACAAACGGGTACAAGTTTTGAAGAAAATAAAACTACCTAAGCTGTACAATGTGCTACAACTACATGTAAAAATAAAAATAAAGCAGGAACGTCTGCATCAATGCCATCAAGCTTAAGACCGAGAGGCCCTCTTCACCCTTTTCGGCTGAGCAGCCTTTGCGCCACCACCACCGACACCATCATCTGAATTGGAGCCACCATCCTCGGAAACCTCCTCGGTGTTGCCTCCGCCCTTCGAACCGGAACTAGAGTCATCATCCTTGCCTGCAGATGTCTCTGACTGTGGATGTGCTGACTCCTCCTCCTCGCTAGACTCGTCATCCTATCTAACAGGTGCTCTACATCCCTCTCGGGCCGCGTGCTAAGACTCCTCTCCTAGCCGCTCGAGAAGGCCTGGATGGCCCAATCTGTAGAGGTGGGACCTGAAAATGATAGTTTGAGTGCATCAACCAGTATGTATATCAGATGCGAGAATGATACATAGAGTGGGTGCATGCAGATATAGTATGTGAATATGATGTATCAGATGTGCTCTACACATACAATGAATCAATGTAGTGAAATGTTCAGTTTCCATATGTCATCAGAAATATGATAAATGCAAGGGAATTGAAAAGTACCCGAATGCCGGAGACATATAGCAGCATCTCCCTCCGCAGGACCATATTCTCGAGTGAGGCCACCACTCCAAGCAACCCCTCAGTATACTCTCTGGGAGGCTGCAGATACAAGTTCAAGTCATCAATGAATGAATGAATGAATGTCTAAATATCTGAGTGATAAATGAAAACTGTAAAACATACCGGTGGTGAATCAGGGTCACTAACGTATTGATGGTCAGGCATCGGAGGCTCCAGCAGAATCGGGTAAGAAGTCCCATACTGCCAGCCCGTCAGCTCAGTTGAAAGATCTGGCCACCTAGCATAATGACAAGTCGGGAGGATCCCTCTAGTCCCGCCTCTCGATGTGCTGGCCCCGCTACTCGAGGGAATGTCTCCGGTTCGGGCGCGACTCGAGGAAGGCATGTCAGCAGCTCTCCTCCTAGGGGTACGGACACCTGACAGGGGAGGCATCAGGTACATATGGCGATATGTCGCGTAATCCCCTTCCTCTAGGAAAAGGACCGCGTCAATACCCAACATAAGGTCCTCCGCCTTCCGGGGTGTGAGATCCCCTGCGGACCGCATTTCTGGTGAAGGCAGTGAGGGGACGTCCTGAGTGGAGTTGCCTATCGTCTGGCTCATGAAGCGCTCTCCGAGAAACCAGGCCCTGCCGACCGGTCCCTCAAATAAGACCCTATAACTGGAGGAGCCCCATGCCCCAGCAAACAAAAATCGAGGATTCCCTAGCATGTCGATCCAAGGATGCCAGGTCACCTGCGGGTAACAAGTGCATAAATTGATTAGATGTCATAAATATGTAAGATGAATCAAAGCTGAAAGCATGAAGAATTGAGAGTTCTGGATCACCTCCGTCGCCCGTACAGTATCAAAGAACTGCTGGAGGTAGAGCAGAGTCTCCCGAGGCCTGGGCCGGCACCGACCCTCAAATCTGTGTGAGTAGGGGATCCCAAGAGGCGCCTTGACCTCGAGCTCAAGGGCCAATGTTGAGAAGTATGCGTAAACCCACAGCTGTGAAAGGCAAGACAATAGTTGTCAGAATACAGAATGTATAGAAAACGCAGAATGCTGAGTATAGAATGCGAAGGACAGAATGTATAGAAAATGTAGAATGCCGAGTGCAGAATGCTGTGTGCAGCATGCAGTGTACAGATATTGAAAATCAGAAAATGTAGAATGTTGAGTGCAGAATGTTGTGTGCAGCATGCAGTGTACAGGTATTGAAAATAAAAAAATGTAGAATGCTGAATGCAGAATGCCGAGTATAGAATATTGTGTGCAGCATGCAGTGTACAAATATTGAAAATCAGAAAATGTAGAATGCTGAGTGGAGAATGCTGTGTGCAGTATGCAGTGTACAGATAATGAAAAGCAGCAATGTAAATCAAAAGGGCAGAATATACCTCCCAGGCTCGCCAGTAGCCACCTACTATGGTCCCTCGCTCTTGGGAGGTCGCGCTCATATAGCAGTAAAGGGTAGCAAGGCCAGCGCCACCCCAATCATACTAACTGACCTGTGATAGGTTTACCAGAGCACTCAGCAAATAAAGCTCGATTGTGTTCCCCTTGTCGGAGAACAGAGTGGTCCCGAGGAGGAACATCAAAAATCCCCGAGCATATTACTATATGGCCTCAATGGTCATGAGCGTAGTCCCCCTGTACCGCTCAAAGAACCAGGTGTACTTGACTTTGCCTGATGATCTGTCGATCGGCAGACGGGCTCCGAGCAAATAAATCCAAGCGACCTCCCACTCACCCATATCTGCATCATATGGGATCGGTCGGCCTGCCACGTCAAGGCCCGTCAGCATGGAGAAGTCATATGGGGTCATCTTCATGTCCCCGATGGTTGAAAAATGAAAGGAGTGGGTGGTGTCCCACCATCTCTCTACAAGTGTGCCCAGGAGGATCCTGCTCGCTGGATGATGCGATAATCCCACACAGAATAGGCCAAACCCAGCCTCGTCCACAATATGTCGAACAGTGTCTGGGAGCTCCATATACTACTCCCTCGCGAGGATCGATCCATAACCCCGTGTGAAACCGGAAGACACCTACATACAGAATGAACAGATGTATTCAGTTTCAGAATGAAAAGTATGAGCTGTGTGTTCAAATTTGAAAAGTGTGAGCTGTGTGTTCAAATTTGAAAAGTGTGAGCTGTGTGTTCAGAATGAAAAGTATGAGCTGTGTGTTCAAATTTGAAAAGTGTGAGCTGTGTGTTCAGAATGAAAAGTATAAGCTGTGTGTTCAGAATGAAAAGTATGAGCCGTGTGTTCAAATTTGAAAAGTGTGAGCTGTCTGTTCAAAATGAAAAATATGAGTTGCGTGCCAAGGAAAAAGAATACTGTGGTATGAACTGTGTGTTCAGATTGAGCAGTGTGTTATAAACCGAATACTGTGGTATAAATTGCGTGTTCAGATTGAGCAGTGTGTTATAAATCGAATACTGTGGTATGAACTGCGTGTTCAGATTGAGCAGTGTGCTATAAACCGAATACTGTGGTATGAACTGCGTGTTTAGAATGAGCAGTATGCTATAAACCGAATACTGTGGTATGAACTGTGTGTTCAGATTGAGCAGTATGCTATAAACCAAATACTGTGGTATGAACTGCGTGTTCAGATTGAGCAGTATGCTATAAACCGAATGCTGTGGTATGAACTGTGTGTTCAGATTGAGTAATGTGCTATAAACCGAATATTGTGGTATGAAATGCGTGTTCAGATTGAACAGTGTGCAATAAACCGAATACTGTGGTATGAACTGCGTGTTCAGATTGAGCAGTATGTAATAAAACCGAATACGGTGTTATGAACTGCGTGTTCAGATTGAACGGTGTGTTATGTTGTGAAAAAGTGTACTGCGTTATGGACTGCGTGTTCAGATTGAGCGGTGTGCTATGTTGTGAAAAAGTGCACTGCGTTATGGACTGCGTGTTCAGATTGAACAGTGTGCTATAAAACCGAATACCGTGTTATGAACTGCATATCCAGATTGAGCGGTGTGTTATGTTATGAAAAAGTATACTGCGTTATGGACTGCATGTTCAGATTGAGTAGTGTGTTGTAAACCGAATACCGTGTTATGAACTGCGTGTCCAGATTGAACGGTGTGCTAAGTCAATTAAATCGAATGCTGTGTTATGAACTGTGTGTTCAGATTAAGTAGTGTTATGAGCCGTGTGCCAATTAAATCGAATACTGTGCTATGAACTGTGTGTTCAGATTGAGCAGCATAATAAGCTGTGTGCCTAAATGAGCTGTGCCTAAATGTGCTGGGTGCCCAAATGAGCTGTGTGTTCAGACTAAACATAATGTTGTGTTATGAACTACATGTTCAGATTGAGCAATATAATGAGCTGTGTGCCCAAATGAGCTGTGTGCCGAATTAACAAAATGTTGTGTGGTGAGCTATGTGCCAAATTAGCAGAATGCTGTGTATGAACCGCATGTTCAGAATGAGTAGAGTGCTGTGTATGTGAACATGTTTAGAACGAGCAAATATGATATATAGCGAAAACATGGAATGTGCGAGAAATGCAAAAGTAAAGTACGCACCTCATGCGCGCGATGAGATAGATGGGACTCCGGCTCCCATAGCAGCAGGTCCGCGGGTGCCCGATGCGCAAAGTCCGTGAAGTGGTGGAAGGTGCTAGGAAGTAGAATGTGCTCCTGCGAGTCGTACTCCTCCAGGTCGAATGGCCGAATCCTCAGAGGCAACAGTATGATGTCGAGCTCATCCTCTGCAAATGGACAACCTCCGCCATACGGAATATCGTCCGCCATCTGAAGAAATCTGCAAGATGATGCAAAAATGAGTGAAATGAGCCAAAATTGCAAAAAGTCAACAAAAGTCAACTCTCGGGAAGAGAAAAAGTCAACAAAAGTCAACACTTGAGAAAAGGTGCGAAACTTTGAGACAAACATATCTCAAGTGGTGAAAATGGAGAAAGAAGCTCCAAAAACAAATTTTAATCAGTTCAAAACGAAGAGAATCGAAAGTTTTCGAGAAACAACTTTGCGTGGGGTGTTGGAAAACGCGTATAAAGTGCAGATTTGAGAGAGAAAAGGGTCTAGGAAGGAAGAGAAGTTGATTTCGGCCTTGGAGGTGTGAGCAAAACTGATTTGGAGTTGTGTACTTAAAGATCCGAGCATCAAAAGACAAAACTGCCCCTGTTTTCATAAGCGGGTCGGCCAGCCAGTTTTTCTGGTCAGCCGACCACTTTGGTGGGCAACAACTGGTCAGCCACTGATATAACTGGTCGGCCAGCCTCCTGGGTGATCTTCAGAGCTCCATTGTTCTCCCTGTGTGTTTTTGTGGTGATTGGAGCTCTTGTCTCTCGAGAAAGTGCAAGAAAAGTACACTTTTGGCGCGAAATTGTCCCCGTGGGAACTTTAATTCAAGTCTTCGATGCATGACTCATTGTCACTTATCAAAGAATGAGGTGTATCCTTTTTAAGTATGTTGTGACCCCTCCGAGAGGTAAATCGAAGGTTCCGGTTAATTTGCTCGCATTAAGGCTTATTTTTTTTCTTTAACCGACATTTTGTTTCAGGGCATGCTATCGAAGTTATATCACTCCTGCATTGTTATGCACGCTTTCCTCTCTTGCTTTTGTTATGCACACCACTCCCGCATTGTCATGCATTCACTACTTGCATTGTCGCGCTCGTTTTACTTATATTGCTATGAATACTTCCGTTGTATTGTTATGCAATCACACTTTTCACCTGCATTGTTATGCATTCTTCACTTATGTTGTCGTGCATATTTCGTCTGTTTGCTATGCACTCTTTTAGTGGCATTGTTATACACACATCACTTGGATTGTTATGCTTATTTTACCCGCATTGTTATGCGTCACACTTAGGTTGCATTGTCATGCAGCCCTTCCGCATTGTTATGCGTCACACTTAGGTTGCATTGTTATGCACCCCTTCCCGCATTATTATGCGTCACACTTAGGTTGCATTGTCGTACACCCCTTTCCGCATTGTTATGCGTCACACTTAGGTTGCATTGTCATGCACCCCCTTCCACCTACATTGTCATGCATTTTTCGCCTGCATTGTCATGCACTTTTCACTTCACTTGAGTTGTCATGCACTTTTCACTTGCATTGCTATGCATGTTTCTAACGATGTTGTACCTGTTGAGTTTCTTTCTTTTGCAGGCACGATATTGTATGTATGGTTCATTTGAAGCTAGTGCAACCATACGAACCGGATGTTATTGTATCTACTCTGCGTGAGGCGTAACGAGAATTGTATAATTCTCTTACATCTTTTCTGTATGTAATATAGTTTGATTTCTATTCGCTTGCTTAAATTGTTGCATTTATTGTGTATATTTGCATCATTACAGCTTTCTTTGTATGATCATAAGTTATGTTCTGCTTCATGCATGTTTTTTTGCATCTTGCCCCAATCTGCGGGCGCATCTCTTTGTTATCTTGCCTGTGTGTCTAAGTCTTCGGCCTCGTCAAAAATGGGTTGTCTCTGGGCTTTGACATTCACTCCCATCACTTATGACTTCCGAGTTCTGTCAAAGAGGGGCAACTATAGACACCCCATTTTTGACCGACCTTAAGACTCAGACATCATCGATTGAGCGTTCGGTGATAGTGCATGTTGCGCTCGTTTCAAGGTTTCGGAGTTTTGGTTGAGAGCCTTGCCTCCGAGCCTCTGAACTCTTTGTGCTTTGGCTCAGTTTGTGGACCAAATCTTGTTTTCTCTTCCCGGAGGGAGGGAGAGGTCTTGTAGACCATCTCTTTGTGGTTGTAGACCACTTTTTGTGGTCGTAGGCCACTTTTTCCGTTTGGAGACTAGTTTCTGGTTTTTGGAGCCTTCGGTCGTGCACCTTGTCTCAGGACCACTTAACGTTCTCCGTTTGGCGTGATTTTTGAACCACACCTTATTGCCTTTGCTTAAAGGAACACTGTGGTCCGGGAGACCACTTTTGTGGTCGTATACCACTTTTGATGCCCGTAGACTAGTTTTTGAGGCTTTTGGCTGCATGCTTTGCCTCCCGATCTCTCGTCTTGCATCTGTTTTGGTTTGTTTTCAGTACAAACCTTGTTTTCCTTGTTTGGAAGGTGGTACAAGGGTGGGAGACCAGTTTTTCCCCTTGGAGACCACTTTTCCTCCTGCCAGCCAGTTTTCTGATCGGATAACTGGCTTTCTTGGTCTTTGGGTCACCTTTTCTGGTCGGCCACCATACCACCACCTTGCTTTTAGTATGTAGACTTTTCCCACCTATGGCCGACTAGTTTTTGTTCTGGGAGACCACTTGAAGTGGTCGGCCGACCACTTTAAGTAGCTGGCCAACCACTTCAAGTGGTCAGCTGTTTTTTGGCACCTTTTCGGAGATATTTTCCTCCAGCTGCCAGCTAGAGGGCACTGAAGCCATCCTCCATATATGGAGGGATGGCCTTGAAGTTTAGCTTCCTTGAGAAGCTTTAGCTTTTGGTTCTCTATAAAGAGAGAACCCCCTCCTCCCTCCTCTAGGTTCAGAAAAAATTGCCTTGAGAGTTATAGATACACCCTTGTATCTATCTTGCCCTTTACTTCATTTTTGTGCTTCAAAAGTGTAGTTTTGTCTTACTTTAACACACAAACACACACTCAAACACCATCCCTTAGTTGTTGAGGTGCTTAGGTGTTATTTTCGGTGTTCTTGGGTTGGTTTGAGCTTGAAAAACCTGCTGGAGTTGCAACCTTGAAGAGTGTCATCAAGGGTGAGTTTCTAACCTTTAAAACCCCCATTTTTGCTTAAGCTTTTAGCCCAACTTGCATGCTGTTTTAAGCTTAACTCTTAATTGGAAAAAGTTCTTTTTTGCATACTTAAAAAGTTTGTTTAAGGTTACTTTTTCGTTGGGGGTGATCTCCCCCCTCTTAGGCCTTGTTAGGCCTTGTTTTGAGCCTTCCCTTTAGGCTTTTATTGTAACCTTTGCATGACCTTTCTACCACTGAAATCCAGAGGATTTTCAGTGGTGGAAAGGTGGTTTTAGGGTCCTAAATAAGAAAGGGTCATCCCCTCTCCTTATATTTTCAATACTTGTCTTGAATGCCTCATATGTGAGCATGTTTGTTAAGTTTATGTTGGCCATATCTTAGCTTGTATTTGGTCTTATTTTGCCGAGGCATGCCACTGTTTTTGCTTGGTTTGGTCACTCCATGCATGGTTTATACACTTGTAGTGTAAATCACACACACTAGTCTTGTATGCTTCATAAAGTAGCATGTCATTCTAGATTGTTTTGTGTCCATTTCAGCATGTTCTTGGGTTTATTTCACCATGTCATACCTCTATTAGGGTTTGGTTTGGTTGGCCTTTGCATGCTCCATGCACTTGTAGTGCATTTCCATGTATTAGCCTAACATGCATCATGTTTTAACATGTCATTCTAGCATACTTTTGGCTTAACTTCAAGAAGCTTTTGTCTATGTTTTAACATGCTTTAGCTTTGATTTTGGTTGTTTTGGCCATGCATGACTTGTTTTGTGTAGCCATAGTTCAATCTAGCTTGTTAGCTTTATGCACCAAGTCCACTAGCATGCTTTACTTGGACTATTTGAATGATTTGGCATAATTTATTATGTGATTTCAGTCCATGTTTCATGCTCATGCACTTGCATCTTTCACAATGCGTTAGAGAGTTGGCCCCTTTGATGCTTTAGCATTTTTCAATTACTCCTAAAAGCAATTCCTTATAAACTAAAAGTTGTATGTTAGTCAGGCCTATTATCCATTTAAATATCCTATTTTATTCATTCACATATGTTATTTAAATTTAAGATTAGTTTACTATTCCCTTATTTGCAAGTAGCAACTATGTTAACTTGTTAATTATTCGTAGTTGTCTTAGTTTATACTGTTGTACAAAATTGAAAATTCAGACTTCATCCTTGGTGCATGACCTAGTCATATGTATATATTTGAAAATAGTACACGGATGAATGCATGTTCGACTTGTGGCTTTGTGCATCTGATGAGTAGCAGATTGTCAATATTATGTTGGACATAGACATGGCATCATAATAGGAAGGAGGTGTGTTTATGCTTTGTAGTCAAGAAGTTCAAATGACATGAGAGTTTGAGATGCCTTTTGTATTACTAGGATTCCTTTGAATTTGTGAAGTACCATTTGACACTCGATTTAGGATATGAGATTTGTGTGATTGTGTCCTACATGTTTGGTTAGACATGTAACCAAGAAATACGCTCAAGTAATAGTTTAGTATAAATTTATGCATAAGACCCTTGTTCTATGTATAAAAAGTTCCATATTCATTTTGTAAACATCATGTAACATATTCTTGAACATGTCCGCAATTGACACCCGTACTCGAATCCATGTAAATGCGATGCGGTTATTTGAACTTTGAAAATTTGACACATTTGTTTATTGGTTGGGAAAAAATGATGGAAAGGGCGTTGTATCTTGTGCCATGCTTATTTTAAAAGTTAATGCTATCAAAACACGGCTAGTTATCTACTACTACTAGTGTAGACATATTTTGATCAATAGTTCCCATGTGAAACATATTTAGTAGTCGAGGAACTCATGGGTGAGAGCTAACCTTCATCTTTTTGAAGACTGCTAATTTGCAAAAGTTGAATGTTGTTTGGTATAATTTTATGATGTGTTTCAATTTTTTTGGCTGCTCCCTTGTTTTTTGCAGTACAAGTTGCTATGGGGCTTTACTCATGTGGTAAAGAGGTGTTTTGGTAGTATGATAGGTTGTGGGTCTGAAGTCTGCCTACCCAAAACTTGAATTTTTCTAAATAAAATTAAAAATCAGTAAGTGAGGTTTGTGCTAAATTGTTGTTTTACTGAATTGCTCAACATGCAATATTGTTCTATAAGGGTATGCACTAATTGAATATGAGAACTTTGAAGAATCACAGAAAGCCATAAATGAAATTGATGGAACTGAATTGCTCACTCAAACCATCAACGTTGATTGGGCATTCAGCAAGGGGCCTTTTAAAAGGAGGAATATGAGGAGAAGGTATGTTCCTTGCTAAATCCTTGTGCTTATCAATATAAGTACTTGAAATCTATGATAGAAAATCTTTGTGAATCAATGGTTGGATTCTCAGGACAACGACTACAAAGAAGGGGGAAAAACAATTTTATTTTTAGGTTTGACTTGTATTACTAGAAATGAGGTGGGACAGGGAAGCACTTGTACATATCCTCTCCTGTTGAATGGATAGAATAAATTATTCTTTCACAGCCTATTTGTTTAGTGGATTTGAGCATGCATAAGAAAACAACAATTCACACACATTTCCCTTGTCTGAGATTCATGGGATATGTGGTTCTACGTAGCACAAACACAGATACAGGTTACATATACTACTTGACATTGAGACACTAACATGGCAAATCCTAAAAGGTATTATGAGGACCATTAATATAGATATAAATTTATATAGGTACATACCTTTTATTATTATAGAATTCCGTATCAAGAATTTCATATTGTGTGCATATACTTTTGTCATTGTAAGGGCGCTAACGGTTTTGATCTTTGTTGTGGGTAATGACTTGTATTGGGACAAAGTTGGTAATTCTTTCCCAGATTTTAGTAGGTAATTTGTTTTTACCACATCATATCAACAAAAAACCAAAAATATACTAATTATTTCATGTTGAAACAAAAATGTATTAGAAAGAGCATAATTAGATGCCATGGGGTGCTTTGCTATTGTCACATGGAACTCATAGAGAGAAATAAAAGACAGCAAATAGCAATACTTGAATTTTTTTTGTCACTGTGACTTCATTTGATTCACTTCTCTAGTGAGAGCCCTTTATGACATGAAATCTGATAGCTGTAAAATGATTGAAACGTCACTAAAGCTGTAATATCAGTGTGTATTGGTGTACTAATTTTCACTTGCAGATTCATTTTTATAATCTTATATTTTTTATTGGTTTGAGTCCTTCCATCCAGACATAAAGCACCAACCTTTTTTTGTCTGTATTATTGCAGATCACCACGTGGACACCGTTCAAGAAGTCCTAGGAAAAGATTCTAATCATGCAAGGATTTGTGGATTTATGTTGGAATGAGAAACAAGATGTTTGGGCAAGTTTTTTTTGGGTAATTTGACTTGTAACTGATTGGGTGAATGATTATTATTCTGTTTGCTGAGGTTCCCTTCCGTGGCCTCTTTGGCGGATGTTTTTTAGGATGTTTCTTCTAAATCATGTAATATGTTGCAATATTGGGTTGGTATTCATGGTTGTTTCTTGGACTAGCTTATTGCCCTGCACTTGGACAATCGACCTTTGATACCATTTTCCAGGATCATCTTGCACATTGATTGTGAGAAGGGTGTGCTTGATTTTGGTTGTGCTTTCTTTTAATGAAGACTTGAGATGCATCATAGTATAATATTTTTGTTGGTTAAGTTTGTTTCTATGTAAAAGTTTTCAAAATCAAAATAAAACATAAATTTTTATCAATCTTGAATGGTTGGTTCAATTTCATCGATTTTTCCTAGACTTCTATACACGGTAAACATAATATTTTTGTGAGGAGAGAATAGTTGTTCATTAATTAGAAATAATTATTTTATAATCTCAGTAATTCTACACATGTACACAAAATCAATCACAAAACTAAACATGTAAAGCAATATGCCCAATCGATCAAGAAATATGTAGTTTGACACAAATTACTTCACTTGTACATTATTATTATTATAATTTAATTTATATAAAATATTATAATAAAATTTAATAAACTATAAACATCGTGATGATATTTTTATATCTCATTTATGTGATTGATTTTATAATTGATTGGGTGTCCACATCGATTTTTGCTTAATTTAGGTTTTTAATAACTCCATTACAGCTGTGCATCTTTTACGTGATTTAGGAATTTGTAAATGAAAAGAGAAAAGTGTGTAAAATTACATAAAATTTAGGCATATTTTATTTACATTTCATCTATAGATTTTCTTTTCTTTTTCAAGTTTTCTAACTAAACACAAACTTTAGAAATTTAAAAAAATAAATAAAAAACGATGTGAAACTATATAAAATTTAGATATATTTTATTTATAATTCACCTATCAATTTTATGTTCTTTTTCAATCCCTCTACCAAAACCAAACACAATAATACAGCTTGGTGGGACAGGTTGAACGGATCGGCATGGTTGGCAGTTTTAAAAGCCAACCCAGGCTCAAAGCAACTCGACAGTTCATTTCACGTCACACACACCCTATCACTTGGCGATTACTATGTTTGGATTGAGTGATTTGGAGAGAAAATAAAATAAACGAAGAGATATGTATTTCTCTTATTTGTTTAAATAACTTAAGTAGATATAAATGGAGAGAAGCGGAGAGGAATCCATTTCTCTTATAACCCTCATTTTCAATCTTCTCAAAAGTTGAGAGATTATGAAAGAAAGAAAAAACAACAACAAATTCTTATATTTTCATAATATTAATTTTGTACATGTGAAAATAAAAGAAATAAAATAATTAACACCCATGTCCTCAAAATATAAAAGGTTATTTTGATAATATAACATAAAATAAATTTTTTTTTCTCTTATGAAATCTAACTAAACAATAAAGAAAAAAATTACAATCATTTATTTTATTTTATTTCTTACTTATCCAAATAAAAATGAGAGAGAAATAACTGAAGTATTTATTTTGGTAATATAACATAAAAATAATTGATCTAATAGTGTATAAATTTTTTAATAATGCATTAAGTTCTAAGTTATGTCATAAAATTATAATCATAATGAATAAAGATCATCTTCTCAAATTTCATAAGTAAAGACAATAATTCAAAAGGCAGATATTCACAAAATGTTATTATCATTCAACTGATCTATTTTTCTTGAAATAATAAACTTGATTTCTAACTAATGAAATAATACTAACAATAAATAAGATATTTCTCAATAACCCTAATGTCTAAAACATATATATGCTAAAAAAGAATTAATAATAAACTGAATGTCATAAATCTATCTATCTATATTTTCTATGGGTTTATATATATTTTTAATTTATATATATATATATATATATGTGGTTATAAATATTTGTGGGTTTGTAATTTTTTTTATCATTTTATGCCAAATATATTTTTTATTTTTAAAAATTTAAAAATTGAAAATTTCTATTTAATGTTTGAAGCTCTTGTAAAAAATAAAAATTCAAATAAAAAAAAATCAAATTTTCAAATTAGATTTGTTTAGATAGACTTAAAAAATAATAATTAAAATTAGATATTGAGAGGTAAAATAAAGATTTTAATTGAACAGATAGGATCAAATTTGTTAATTAAGAAAGATTTTGATGGAAGCGAGATAGATCAAATTTGTTAACTTTATCTGTTTGTATATCAGATTTTTTTGTTGTGTTTATTTTAAAAAAAAATAGAAATTAGGAAAATTAGCAAAGGGGACTTGAGAGAATACTAGCAGGAAAGAAAGTGATTAAGAGTTAGTATTAAGGGTTTGAAGGCCTTTCATGTTCCATACTACATTCTTATAATATATAAGAAGATAAAAGAAAATGAAGGGACTGAACATCTTATAAATATTTTATTTTTATTTTTTCATGTGTACCAAAATCACACGTTAATATAAGTAATTTTATCTTTCTTATTTGGTCTTTAGTTTTTTTTAATTATTTTTTATTATCCAAGATTAATGTTCTAACCATTTGTCTCACACGACCTCCAGCTAAAACTTTAGCAAAAAAGAAAAAACAATGGTGTGCTCATATCTATTGGATTAAGAAAAAATAGTGCCAAAAAAAATTGAAGTACAATTAAACAGTGAACACTCAAATGGAAAAGAGATTAGATAAAAGAGAGAGAATACATCGCCAGTACTCTCCACCTCATATACACCATTCGTATGATTCAAGATTCTAGTTATACACACACACACAAAAATACAAAAACAAAACAAAACAAAACAAAACAATGGAAAGAAAGAAAAGGGCAACAAAAACAAAAGTGTCCTCTCTACATATAAGTTTCTTGTTGACATATTGTTTTAAGACTCAAATTGGTCATATATGCTTCCAAACTAAAATTTCTTCCTCATGGTAAAACTTTCTAATTCCTCTATAAAAGCCATCTATTTGATCATTCTAGTAATTCTCAATTATCCTTTCCATTTATTGTTGTTTGCTCTCCTTGTGACTTAGGAGTGTATTGTTTAAACTTCAACACTATTGTAACTTTTAAAATATTAAATTTTCTCAAATATAAGAAAAATAAAAAACATATACAAAAAAAATTGACAGATTGCTTTATTGATATGGAATACAAACACACACAAAAATTCTAGGGCAAATTACACAAATAGTCCCTGTAGTTTGGGACTTGTATCACTTTAGTTCCTGACTTTTCAATTGTGACACATTTGACCCTGAATTTTGAATCTTATTTCAAATAAGGACAATTGAAGACACCATTGTTTAATTTCAAGGGTAAAATCGACAATTTAAAAAAATATAAACTAATTTGACAAAAATAAATGTCAAAAAAATATTTTTAATTTTTTAAAAATTATTTTTATCTACCAATAATAAAATTATGTAAAATTGATAAAAATTAATAAAAATTACACGATTAATTTTTAAAAATTAATTTTACATGATCATCATCCAAACATATAATAAAAATTAATTTGGTAAAAAAATAAATAAATGTTTAAAATATTTATCAATTTTACATACTTTTTTTTTAGTGGGTAGAAATAATTTTTAAAAATTTAAAAATATTTGTTTGACAGTTATTTTGATGAAATTAGTTTATATTTTATTAAATTGACGATTTTACCCCTGAAAAATCTAATGATGTTTTCAATTGTCCTTATTTAGAACAAAATTTAAAATTCAAGGTCAAATGCATCAAAATTGAAAAGTCAGAGACCAAAGTGACACAAGCCCCAAACTATAGGGACTATTAGTGTAATTCACCCAAAATTCTATGTAAAGCAATTGATTTGTCTATATAATAAGTGAAACATATAACTCAAAAACTTGGAAAGGGGCTTAAAAAATAAATAAAAATAAAGTAACGGCAACCTGTTGTATCATATATACCAATCTCTAATTTTCTTATGGAATGGCCATTTAGGAAGTACCAATCTAACTTTCTTATGAAATGACCATAGAGGTGATGGTGACAAATAAGGGTAAGTTTTTTGGAAGAGATATACAATCATATTTTTATTTTTTTGTGAGAAGTAGTGTGAGATTGAAATAAAAATGTAACTATAAGGAGGAAGAGAGACATGTAAGAGAGGAAGTCATGTGAAATGAGGATACTTTAATTGAGATAAAGGAAAGAGGTGATAAAAGAGTTTTAAAATTTTTAATTTATCTAAAGTGATAAATATATATATTTTTCTTATATATTTCATGTGGATTTTTTTCTCCTCTATTTTGGCTAGAGAAAAATAGGGTGAGAGAAGAAGAAGTGTCACCTCATTTTTTTTTCTCTCTCAAAATTATGAGAAATTAGGATTAAATAATTGAGAGTCTGTACGCTTCTACTACATTTGCTTATATTTTTTTTGTGAGAAGCAGTGTGAGATTGAATGTCACGCCCCAAAATTTAGACAATTAAATATTAAATTATGACTAAACCCCAATTAATATTTCATCATTCAAATCCTAGGGGTGAAATAAAAAAACTAAACGCCAACCAAACCATCCATCATAATTTCATAACTAATCAATACCTCCAACATTAAAGTAACAATACATAGTCAAAATAACTTAAATAATGTACAGTTACAAACCATGCCAAATTATTAAATACCAAGGTCATAAAAAAAATAATAAATACATAAACTAATATCAACCCTAAACTCAAGAAAACAAAAGAAGTCCAAACGACATGTCCTACGGTCATAGTTATTTTTTGTCACCACCATAGCTTCAACTAATCCTGCAAATGAAGCTCAGCTGCGCTCAAATAGAACACACCCGAGTTACCAAGAAACAAAACGGGTCAATATACATACTGGTATGAGTACAAGATTTAACACCCACGTGTTCACCAAACACAAATAAAAATACATTTAATTCTTGTTATGGGACAAGACAAGTGGTTCCAACCGCACCGAAACGAATGGGTAGTTTCTCAAAATACGATGACATTTAGTTTCTTTCCCATACACAACAAAATATAAATTGATTATAAAATAAACAAAATAGAAATAAAAATATGGTGGGTCAGCCATGCATAAAAAAGTTAGTAAAACCTGCCATCCTGCAAAAAAAATAAAATAAAGTTAGTATAATTTAATCATAAGCAACTTACTAAAGAAGTATAAAAATGCACCATTTTATATTTAAATAATTTGAATTGACAAAAACTCAAATAACAAAAGTTATACAGAATCAAATTTACTAAAAGACAACGCGAACGAATTTAGTCGAAATTGAACAGGTTGAGAGAAAAACTTGATAGAAGAATCTAGACGGAATTCAATCGAAAAATCTGAAGCTGAAAACGAACAGAAACTGCCCTAAGATGATTTTTTCGGAAAATTTCAAAACACAAAAAGTGTGCAGAATAATGTTTTACTTCAGTTTCCGCGAAACCAATAAAAATGAGCTCGTTTTGTGAGTTAATTGTTAAAATGAATTAAAACTACTATAATCAAGATCATCTGATTATAAGTTATAATCGATTTTTTTAATAAAAATTTTAAATATAAAAGTTATCTAGAATCACGTGTACATGTCTCTACTCAAATTTCATAATTTATTGAGGTCGTTTACTATTTTTCAAAATATACATATCAATACAATTCATACTATAACAATAAACTCGTAATTAAATTATTTATACCTTAAGTCCACCACTTCGGTCTCCACTTCCGGCCTATACATATATTCTATGTGCTTCCCGTATACCTAACATCACTCTGAAGCCAAACTTGCATGGGGATATCGTCTCGAGTTTGACCCATACTCCCCCGATGGTTAGCATATACGTATGCGTGTAAATCAAAGCACTTGTCTATTCATGAGAACGATGCAACAATATACACATACAAAACATCTCACTCATGAGAATAAACATAACAATGCCAAGTCTAAGACATTCAAATAAATCTCATAATCCTCACTTTTTTTTTTAATACACTATTTCTTCCCAACACTCAAATAAAATAACAATCCATGGAGTTATGGTGGAGTATAAGGAATTTATCTATGGGTATCTAATTAATTTTAATTGCATATAACCATGAATGTGATTACAACTATAAAATAAATACATATTGAAACCCTAAACTTGTTATACACAACTAATCAAAATAATTAAAATCAATCAATCATCTATATACAAATACGAAATCAATTCAACATCAAATTAAAATTTTGGGCCGGGGACGGTGATACATTTCCCAGCCCGTCCCCGGCCCTGTCCACCGGCCCAAGCCTCGCCCCCGATTCCCCGATATAAAATTACTATTATACCCTCTATATATCTATCTATCTATCTATACTATTATAAAGTGAACACCTTTTATGGTATCTTGAAACTTTTGTTTCTTTTGTTGCCATGTGTCTACTTTTATATTTGAAATAAAAAAAAAAATTAGATAAATGAGAGGAAGGAATTTAAACTTTAAATTTATATCAATTGAATAATACACTTACTACTAAACTAACACATAATATATGATAAATATTTTATTTTACTTTTATTTATTTGAATTGCACGAGCACGGCGTGGGACAACCGGTGGTAAATATATATATAAACCAAACCCAAAACACAACTCACTCTCTCACAACTCAGAGCATCTCCAACGGTTCACCAAATTTTTCATCAAATTTGAGTAAAAAGATCACTATTTTCCCAATTTGATACAGCTTGCTCCAACGGTGAGCATCAAAGAGGAGCATCAAATTTGAGTAAAAAAATTCCTATTTTCCTGATTCTTTTTCTCCATGGAATCAGCTGAGTTTCTATCATCACTGAGGCTTGTCATGGTTGAACTAAAAAACCCAGAATTCTGAATACTTCCATTGGGAGATACAGATCCGCCACGGTTGTCCTCAGATGAATTCACAGCCATTTCATAGTCATCGACTGGCTGATGAGAAGCTCCGAGATGAAGAAATGAACCAGGTCCAACCAACCCAGTGGTCCGAGATGAGAAGCTCCGACTTTTCCTTGGCCAATCAGTGAAGATATTGGGACCAATGCAAAGCCCAAAAGCTGATCTTCCATCAAATTCTTAGCTCTGCTAAGCATCCAAATCTCACATTTGAGAACGGCATCAAATTGGGCGACTTTGATCACCAAATTCTCATTGAAATCGGGGTTTTTGCCACCACCATTGATGATCCTAGTCGAGAGAGTCTCATCTGGGTGACCCAATTTGCAGGTGGGTTTGCGGAATGACGGTCGACCCGACGGTCAACCTAAGAAGACAAAATTTTTTTTTTTTTAATCTGTTTGAACTTCTTGACCGGTTTGAACCTTCCATTTTTGCAAGGGAACCAGTCGACCAGTTGGTCAACCGGCCGGGCAACCGGTTGGTTGACCGGTGTATCTCTTTCAACGGTCAGTAACAGTGATTTGATGAAAGCTATAGCTTGTTCTCAGTTTGATACTTTTTTTGCTGAATTCTCAATCTGATATCAATCTGATGAAACGGTTGGAGCATGAAAATGGGCCTTTTTCATTAAAATTTAAATTTGGTGCTGGATTTGATTAACCGTTGGAGATGGTCTCACTCACACACAGCCTCTCATCTCTCTCTCTCGGTTTCTCTCTCTCTCTCTCTCCCTCCACCGATCTCCCTCCGTCGTCCTCCTCCTCTTCCCCTCCTCTGCTGTCCTCTCCCTCATCTCATCACCGCCGATCTCCCTACTCCGCTGTCTTTAGCGAGAGAGAGCTGTGGTTAGGGTTTTCGATCTCGGCCAGAACAAGTACTCAGAGGTCTCCAACAATATTTTTGGATTTTTTTTGGAGATAGAGAAACAATCGATCTGGTAAGCTCTTCAATGCTTGTTTCGAATGTCTCTCTCACCTGACTTTTTTCTTTGCATTTTTAAATTTGTTTTTTTTTTTTTTACCATTTCGCTTTCTTGTTTAATCACTAGTTTTCATTTCTTATCTTTTTTTTTTGAATCCATGAGTTGCGATACCATTGACCGTTCTGAACATGGAGAGATTGTTATTTAATCACATGGTAAATGCGTATTTGTTTAATTCCAATTTATGGGTCAAAACAATTGTGGGTTCTGCTTTCTGAAACCATAAATTTGCTTTAAGAACCTGTTTTCAGTTTATCAAAGCTGTTACGATAAGAAGTAGAATCGTTTCATGTCAAAAGCTTTAAATTGCTCTGCTTTTCTTGTGTTTTTAGTGTTGGTTTATGTTCATGTATGAATTAATTTCAAGTTTCCTTTCTGGGTTTATCTGATTATATATGTGTCATGGAAAGTTGGTTGATTTGTTTTTTATGTTTTCAGTCAAAAGGAAACTAGAGGATTTTCCAGGAAAATTTAATAGAATTTTTCTTGACAATGCTTAAAGTAGTTGCTGTCATTTCCTTCCCCATCAATTATTAACTAACTGCAATCGGTGTGATCTGTTCTTAGGAATTGGTCTGGAATTATTGATAATCTTTATTATAGATTTGAAATTGTTATTTAAATTAATTAAATTGAACTTGTCCCACACTCAATTCCAATGAATATATATATTTCTTATTGATTGATGACAAATTAATAATTAGTAAATATCTTGTTTGAATGAGTACAATCTAAGCTTAAAATCAGTGGTTTCTTTTCTGTTTGATTGGAATCATTGATTAGTATAAACAGTGGCTGTGAGTTTGGATATTTTATTTTTTTAATTTTCCATCTTGTCATGGATACACATAAACTGAGTCCCAAAATGTGTGTTGATAATTTAGGGTATGGATGTATGTTGTTATGGAATGGATGTGTGTTGATAATCTCAATGTGTGTTGATAATCTCTATTTGGTTCCCAAAATGGAGAATCTTGAACAATTTTTAGTATTGTATTGAAGCATTTTAATCATGTATAAGGGCATTTTGCCTATAAAATGTTTAGTTGATATGTACAAAGCTTGGACCAAGATAAGGAACATTTGTTTTTGCTGTATTTGATAGTGTACCCTTGCTATTCACTAAAGAAAGGAGGTCATTAATCAATTGTAGGACAGTGAATTGGATATAATTGATGGTGTGGGTGCTGAAGCAGGCCATGTGATAAGAACAACTATTGGTGGTTGTAATGGTCAATCCAAGCAGGTTAGCAGAAAATTCATTTGTATGAAATTCAAATGTTAATGTGGTTTAAGCTGTCTTGTGTAGGCAAAATGCCGAGAGACAGAGAGATTGTCGCTATCAAGAAGGTTCTCCAAGACAAGCGCTACAAGAGCAGCTAAAAAGCACGGGTGCGGGTACGAGTACGGTACGGGTACGTCGATACGGCAAAATCTCAAAAAAGTAGGGTACGGGTACGGCTACGATACGTCAATAAATATATATATTTTTTATTATATATGATAAAAATTATAATTTATAAAATTTATTATATATATTATATATGATTAATTATATTATATATCATACATGATCAATTATATTATATATAAAAATTTATTATATTATTATATATTATATATATAACCAATTATATTATATTATATATATTATATATCTTATATTATTTATATTATATTATATATTTGTTTTCAGGAGAAGTATAATATTATATATATTATATATCTTATATTATTTATATTATATTATATTTTTGTTTTCACGGAGAAGTGTAATATATCTTATATTATATTTGCCTCGTTTGGGAAGTGGCTATTTTAGTAGGTTATTTGGCTTTTTGGCTATTTTATAGGGTATTTTAGTTTTTGTGTTTGGGAAGATGAGATAGATTTTATTTGAGTTGTTGTATTGAAAAATGTGTTGAAATGATGTTTGAAATTAAAATGACAAATTTGTCCCTAAAAATATATTTTTTTAAATTGATGTCAAGGGGCAAATAAGTAATTTCCCACGTGATAGACAAATGTGACACTTTGACAGTGTAGGGCCAGCCTACACTGTCACGGCACAGTTGCTATATTTTTTTTTTTTTTTTTTAATAAAAAGGGTGAATAGTAGAGCTTTTTGGCTATTTTTTGAAAAGAGGCAATATTAGCCTAAACCTCCTCTTCCCAAACACCCCCATTATCTATTTGTTTTCAGGTCCAAGACGAAGAGCAGCAGAGGCGACGAAGAGGAGCAGAGGCGAGACAGCAAAGGCGATCGAGAGACGAAGAGAGAGAACAAGAGAACAGAGGCGATCGAGAGACGGAGAGAGAGAGACGAAGACGATCGATCAACAGTGAGCAGAAGATCGGTCAAAGAGAGAGACGATCGATCGATCGATCGAAGAGAAAACCTAGAATCCTTCTCTACACTATCAGGTTCGATCTCTTCTATCTCCTCTGTCTCTCTCTCGATTCCCTCTATAGATGTGTTTATGGTATGTATACATGTAGTTTTTGTGTATTTTTTGCCCCAGAACGTACCCATGGCGTACCCCCCTCCGTAACCCCCGTACCCAAATGTAGTAGACGTACCATACGCCCTTTGGCCGTACCCGGTACGCGTGCAGCCGTACCGGTACGCGTATCCGTACCAGGTACGTACCCGGTACTCGTACGGCAACATTTGAGGCGTACCCGTGCTTCATAGAAGAGCAGGGAGTTACAGATTATGAAAATGATGGACCATCCCAATGTTGTTCTAAAACATTGTCATTGATGTTATATGTTTTATTTGAATAACTATTGTACCATGTTGTAATAGACTAATGTTACTATTTCTTTTTTTGGTTTTTTTATTTTTTTGGTTGGACATTTGATATATTATGTTGCATGTATTATTTTGAGGGATTTATTGGTTGTGGGTTGAGAGATGAGAGTTCTATATTGTTTGAGTATTTTTTTTGTTAGTTCTCCTATATTTTGTTTTGTGCTCAGTTATAGGTCTTATGCTATTGGTTGTGCTATTGTTATGCTGCTCATGTACAGTGTGTGAGATTACCTTTTGTAACAGTGTGTGAGTACCCTTTGTGCTGTTATGCTGCCTTATTTATTTGGATGTTTATGTTTGGATATTGTTGCATTATATTATTTTTATTTGCCTCAAAAAAAATAAATAAATAAAATGAGAGTTGCAAAATTCAAAAAAAAAAAAAAAAAATGGTCAGGAATTTTTCGGGGTCAGGGAAACCCGATCCCCGTTAGGGGGCGGGGTCGGTAGGGGTGATGGGGTCCCCATCGGGGACGGGGACGGGGATTTCGTTAGCTTCGGGGATCGGGGACGGGGAGTGTAATCCCCTGCCCCACCCCGCCGCGCCCCATTGCCATTCCTACTAGTGTAACTATAAATAAGTAGGGAAGAGAGACATGTGAGAGAGGAAGTCATATGAAAGGAGGGTATTATTACATTTACTTATATAGATAGTAGGAAAATGAGTGAGAATATTAATTAGTGCCACTATTAATGATGTTGTAGTGGGTCCCACCCACTGCTATAATGTTGTTGTCTGTTTTTTTTTTTAAAAAAAAAAAATAGATGCCACATCATTAATGGTTACCGTAGAGCACCATTTTTAGTGGTCTCTATCATTGCCCTAGATAGTATTGATAGATATAGATAAATAGATAAATGGTATACTTATTCAAATAAAAATGAGAGAAAAATAACTGAACGATTCAATTCATTTATTTTTCTCCTAGTTTCCAAACACAGTGTAAACCTAATTCGCTTAGAGACAGCGGCTCTCGCCTCCCCTTACCCCTCTCCCTGTTCACACCGCCGATGACCTCACCTCTCGCTGCCAGTTTATAAGGCCATATATATACATATATATTGTCATTAGGGTTAGGTTTCTCTCATTCCCTCACCTCTCACCTTCAACCATGCGGTTTCAAGGCCTCATCTCTCACTCCGTTAAATTAAATGTGAACCACGGCTCATCGGACGAATTTTTCTTGGCGGCGGCACTCGGCAGCCACCACTCAGTCTTTGCAACCTCGTCCTACGTCGCCACTTCCCGCCACCACCTCCTCTGAGTCAGTGAGTCCCTGACCCAACCCGCCCTCTCTAATATTTTGAATTTTTGTGTTCTTTCCTTTAAACTTTGATTAAACGCATCAGTAATGACAGAGTTGTAAATTTGATTCAATTTGGTACGAGTTTGAATAAAGGAGGGCAATTTTTAGCCAAATTTATAAATTTGATATGTAGGGTTTGATTCAAGGATTAGAGATGCCTTGTAGAACTATTTGGAAATTGTTTGTTTACATTTGTATTGGATGCATGCTTGCTTGCATTGTATATTGTTGTACGTATATGTTAAATATGTTTGGTTTGGTTTGGGGGTTACTTTTTGCAGGACTAAAAATGGAGCAGAGGATGACTGTTAATGAGAAGAAATTCATCCAGACTGCTTTACTATCAGACCTTAGAGTTGATGGTCGCCGTCCATTTGATTATAGACGGCTTACTATCAAGTTTGGTAGGTAAGGATTGTTAATCAAACCCTAGAGTTCTTGGATGATTAAATGTTATATTATTATCATTGCATTTGGTATTGTTGCTATTGTGGTTTTGACATTGCCCTTCTTGCTTGTTGAAATGAGACAATTGTGCAAATGGATAGCCTTAAAATTATGCCACAATTTGTAGGGAAGATGGTTCATCAGAGGTGCAGCTTGGTCAGACTCATGTTATGGGTTTTGTAACTTCCCAACTAGTTCAACCTTATCGAGATAGGCCAAATGAAGGGTCTCTTTCAATATTCACCGAGTTCTCTCCAATGGCTGATCCTTCCTTTGAAGCAGGTCGTCCTGGAGAAGCTGCTGTGGAGTTGGGACGTATAATAGACCGTGGTTTGAGGTGTTTTTTATTTTTATTCTTATCTTTGTATACATATTTAATTTTTCCGAAACAGAATGGGCCATGCTCAAGTGTAATTCTATTTATTTAGTTTTTTTTTTGTGTGGCTAAGCTCTTAAAGCCTTTTTCTCCAAATAGTTTTGACACGGGAGCTTATGAAAGCATTTGGCAATCATGAAAGATCCCAAAATTTCGGAATTTTGGAATTTCAGTGCATGTTCTTGTTCATTACGATGAAATCATGCTTTGTTGTTGATCAAACCAAAAAAAAAAAAAAATAATCCAATGAAATCATGTTATTTTGAACATGTTCAAGATCTTTTCTTTCTTCTTTTTTCTCGTTGATTCTTACAATTTGTACAGAATCACAACCCTAAATTGCTTGAAAATTGTAAATTTTTATTTTATAGTTTTAAATTCACTAGTTAGTAGTTAATAACATATGAATGCAAAACTTGCTTTGAAGTAATGGCTTCCTATTATGCCTATTGTAAACATATTTGGTAGGGTTTTGTATTGAAATGAAATATCTTGCAGGGAAAGTCGAGCTGTAGACATGGAATCACTTTGTGTTATTGCTGGGAAGCTAGTGTGGGCCATTCGCATTGATCTTCACATTCTAGACAATGGGGGGTAAATTGTAATATATTTGTAAATCCAAGTCAGTATCTTCTATTTTTTCTGACTTTATGTCAGCGTGACAATCTTTTCCTCTTTCTTGATCATGAAAACAGAAATCTTGTTGATACTGCCAATATTGCTGCTTTGGCTGCTCTCATGACATTCCGGCGGCCTGAATGTACATTAGGTGGAGAAGATGGTCAGGAAGTGATAATTCATCAGCCTGAGGTCCGCTGCTTCACTTATTTATGTTCTTTTTAGAAATAAGATTTCAATGTACTTGATGTTGTAAACATTTAACCATAGTTTTTTAAATGATAACTGTAAACGTATGTAAGAATGTTCTGATTTTAGGCCCACAATGTGATGTTTCAATTACCTAAGAAACTTGCTTGTCTCGCAAATTCAACAAGCCTTTATTGTAGTCCCAAAATATATTCTATGTCTCTTTATACCTGTGCAACTAATCTTTTAACGTAACTGTAATTGATTGATTTTCTGATAAATCAATAGAGCAGTTAAAAATTCAAACATTCAGGATCTCCCACCCTGGTCTTGTAAGGCTGTAACTTGGCTGTGGACACAATTTGGAGTGTATGTCTATGGCCTATAAAGGGCAATGTTACTAAAGCTTGATTATTTTAGTTGATTTCGCTGCAGTGTATCTAATTTTGTTATTGATTTGAGTCTTAATTGAGTTTGTTTGGTGTAGCTTATTGAGATTGCTTATGCTTTTTATTTTATTTTATGTTGAGAATCTATGCTAGAATGTTTGGTATAGCTTTAGTCCAGGTAATGCTGTTACTAATGATTAAAAATATTTGCAATGAAGTAATTACATAAGATGTCTCTCTCTCCTCGTGGGCTATTAAATCATTTTGGTACCTATCACGAATTGTTCTTCCCTATACATCTTTAACGTATAGCTGGTTTAACATTTATTTCTTTTTGACAGGTGAGGGAGCCACTTCCTTTGATAATACATCATCTCCCCATAGCAGTAACCTTTGGGTTTTTTGGTAATGATAACATTGTGGTAGGCAAACTAACTCCTAAAAGTATTTCGGTCTCTACTTATGAAAGAAAATTCATTTATTATCCAGTTCCAGGTGTTAGGTTTGCTTTCTAATATAATTAGGGTTGCCTAGGTAATAGACCCAACCCATAATGAGGAGGCTGTTATGAGTGGAAGAATGATTGCTACACTTAATACAAATGGGGATGTTTGTGCGATTCAAAAAGCTGGAGGAGCGGGTGTCATGCGGAATGTCATTATGCAGTGTTTAAGAATTGCTTCTGTGAAGGCTGCTGATGTCACAAGCAAGATTAAGAATGCTGTGAGTTTTTCCCGTTAGAAATTTTTTATTGGATATTTTGTTTCCATTCATGTGTTCTTTCATTATGCATGGTTTGTACATCATGTAAAATTATTGATTGGTTAAATATATAGCTGGGTTTGGACTTTGTCATTGCTGTCATCTTCGAAGCACGGACACTTCTAAGAAGGTGGCGTGCTCTTAAAATAAACTCGAGGCTGTAACACAAGATTCCTAGGAAATAAAAAGTCATTGGCTGTTGCATTTATGTTTCATTAGTAAAAACAGTTCCCAGTTTAAAGAATGAAGTTTTTATACATTCATGCCTTGTGTATTTTTTCCCTTATATCAACAAATTCCTTTCCTTTTCTAGTCTATATAGTACACAGTACGTATATCTTATGGTAAAGCATCTCTTGGGCATTGGACGGTAGGGTGTTGATGAAAAAGGATCCATCTAGCTGACCCATATGGGTTGGATAAGGGCATGCTTGTGTTGGGTTTATGGAAAGCTGCAGAATTTAGGTTTGAATTCAATCCACAAAACCTTAATATGTGAATGCAAGAGTTGAGCTTCCACCACTGTAAGGCTCTGCTACTAACATCTAAGATAACTCCCTAAAGATAAGTGCATGTTCACACATCGTACACGTGTTTTCATTAAGAATTATATAAGGGTTGGTTTTTTGAATGTGACATAACAGTTTTTCACACAGCAGTTCATTTCATGTGTGGAGTGGAAAAGAGGTTGTGTTGATGACATTTGTCTCCTGTGAAAGTGATCATTTCTGATACCATGTCACTCATTGAATTGATAGATCTTCATCATGCCTAATATTCCTATGTCAACTTCTGCAGGTTGAATCGTACAACACCGAAAGGGCATTGCGGAAGATTAAACGTTACTCATCTTCTGCTGCTTTGGATGTTAATGAACCCAGTGCTAAGTTGGTGACCAAGACTCAATCTGTAGATCAGAAAGTAGTTGGTGATTTGTCAGGGCGTCATGTAGAAAGATTAAAGTTGATATCAGAGGAAAGTGGTGTTAGTCAGAGTAATAACATGGAAGGTGAAATCCAATCATCTGAGCAAGACAGAATCAACGTGAAAGATGGCCATTCAAAGAGTTTCATTGGTGGGCCCTCAAGTTGGTATGATGTTATTCTGTAAAAAAATTTAGGACCTTGCTTTATGATTTACTGAACTCCATTTTAAAATTTTAAATTTATTTTGGGAACATAAACAACATGCAAATTAGAAAGCTTGGATTTTCATGTTGATGATACATTTAATTTTGTTTACCATAGCATGATGTTAAAAAGCTGCTGTAGACAATGGAACTGACTAGTTTGACAACTGACAAATTGAAATCAAGTCCTTCCACTTTATAATTATTCTATATCTTATGCGAGGGAAAACATTTAAAATGCCATGAAATGCGAACTGGGCTTGCTATAAATGCTTGTTAGACTAAGGGGGGTGTTTGGGAGTTAGCCTTTTTTAGTGGCTTTTTTAGTAGAGAGAATGATTTGATAACTTGTAATGGCTTTTTGACTTTTTGGCTAAAAACTCTAGTTCCCAAACAAGGCCTAAGTCTAGTTTCCATGGTTCTCAAAAAGCACATCAAAATGAAATTACACTTGCTAGTGAAGGCAGTTTATTTATATGTAAGTGGCATAATAGTTTTGGGATTTGTTGCTATGCTAGTTGCAACAGTATGGTTCTTGAACTATCGTTTGTTGGCCCTTTCTTCCCTGTATCACATGCTTGCTTTTTAAGCTGGAAAAATTGTGTTGAATTTCCTTTCCTATTTCTCCTTAGCACATGGTTTCTCATTTTTAAGTAGGTTGGTTTCTTTTGCAGGGATCCATACTCGAAGGGAATTGATCCTGATGCATTGAAAACTTCTCTAGCTGCACATGGTATCTAAATTCTATAACAATTCCTAAAAGCATAACAATTGCCATTCTATCTTTTAGTGTTTCTTTGAAAATGTTATATGCTTTTTGATGAGCTTTACAGTTATCTGATTTGGTTGGTTGGTCTTAGTCGCAGAAGGACCAAGTCATGTTCCTGGATTTAATTGTTGTCTTGTTGGCTGAGATGCATGTGATCACTTGATGTTGCACAGGTCTTTCAAAATTGTTATTTATTTTTTGCTTTTTTATATAATCTCAAGTGGTATGGTTAAAAAAATAATGGTTGCCAATGAAGAAGTGGCAGTTGCTTCTTATCCTTGTTCCTATATGCCCCTGTATTTATTTCTCAATTCTTGTCAATACATCTGTGCACCTAGTAGACTAGTGTGATAGATTGGGTGCTCTAGCATTCTCCAACAGCATGCTTTCTGGACAATTTTCTGTTGGCTGCTAGATATGGGCGCGATAGCACTCTCTAGAAGCTTCCACGATTGTGCTGCATTAACTTAATTTCATCTCTTCCTTGCTCCTAAGCCTCTCCAAAGCTCTTTAACACCACGTTGATTGCCAAGTTATTCCTTACAATGAGATTTCCACAGAATTAAACATAAATTGAAGGAATTAACATCAAATGAATGCGACCTTGCCTATGTAAATCAACATAAATATGCATTGTTCGGCATTCATGGTAAGCAGGCTTGCTTACTTGTACGTCTTTGTCCATATTGACACTCGTCAACCCATTGATTCTAATTTTGGGTTGTGATATCTGAAAAATGAAGAAACTAGTCAAGCTTTTCTTCAATTGAACCTGTATTTTCTGTTGCTGTAACTGTGTACCCTTTGTGAATCAATAAATTATTTATAATCACATCTGCTATATTCTATACAGTATGTAGAAAGTCAATTGGGGAAGAAAGTAAACTCTTGTTTAGCTGTTCTCAAGTTTTTTTTAATGCCTTCTGTGACAGCTTCCATTTTTAGTTTTGGGATCTATGTTCATTCCTGCATGTTGGTGTTGCGTTTAAACTTTCTTTACATTCAACAAAACAATGATGAGGTAGAAATTAACATGCTTTAATGTGATGTGCAGGAGCGTTAACATCCAATAAGAAGCCAGAAGAATCAAGACATGAGAAGCCATCTGAAACAGAACCAGACCAACTTATTGAGGATGTTAAGCCGGCTCCTTCTGCAGATGGGGAAGTGGGAACTGGAGGACAAACAAATGGAAAGAAGACTTTAATAGATGCAGTGAAGCCCAAGCACAAGAGAAAAAAGAAGTCATCCTCCAACGTTGATGCAAGTTAGCTGGATGAAAAAATATATCCAGGTACGATACTGACTTTTTTCTTTGTGCTAAAAGTAATTTTCTTGCCGTGCATCTTATAAGTGGATGAATCAACTGGTGAATCTCAGGAAACTGCTATTGATTGGTTTAACTGGTTCTTAATATAGGCTAATAGCCAATATAATTCTGATAACTATGGTGTTAAAAAGGAAGGGTATTTTCAAATTCCAAGACTAAACAAACATGGGACTTATTTTATGTGCAATCTGTTTATGTTTTAGCGAGGTATTTTTGTCTTCTTCCGTATATTTTCTGAAGTCATCTTTAAGTGAGTCACATGACCACTTAACATAGATTAATTATTAATGGGATGAGATTTCAATTTTTTTTTAAGGCATCCCTAATTAAGCTCATCTGGATAAATATTTTTTAAGTAATACTTGTCCACACTGTTGTCTAACTATTATTTGCAGGTCATCGTGATACTGGGGTATCGCTTCATTGGACTTTGATTTGATCCAGTGAAAGGCATATGGAGTTGGGAATGCTTCTAAAGTTGCTGCATTGAGTGTCTATTGTAGGAGTAATCCAAAAGTGAAACAGGAGAGGAAAGGTGTTAATATTCCTTCTGCACCCAAGGTTTTGATTCGACTAAACTTTTACTCGAGGATTGATTTATTTTTATTTTCCTCTCTCTCTAGAAGACACAATGGATCAGTCAGTCAATCAAATCATGCATCTATTTATAGACATAGCCCTAAATTGCAATTTTTGTGGAGCCCAACTTGCTCTTTAGGATAGGTTTACTGGAAAACATGATTGTTTAAGCTACTGAGAAATAGTTTGACTTGCGTACTAGAAGTGACAAACTAATAGGAGAAGTTATTGCTTGGTTAGAAACATTCATGGGCTTGCAAGTTAATTTCGTTGTTATTGTGGAGTATGCATGATTGATGTGGTTGAATTTGGGCTGTAAACGAACGGGCCAAGTAGTGGGCTACTCAAGCTTGTCTTGTTTTTAGTATAAATTGAGTCGAGCTGAGTAATAATTATTTAAATTTGACTTAAAAATTTATCAAATTTTAAGATGTGTTCAAAGTTGATTAAGTTTTTCATGAATTGGAATATGAGTCGCTATTATTATTAATCCCCCTTTGTAATTGGCATAATTTAAATACAAGATGCATTTAAATTTATTTATATTCTATGTTGGGCACTACGTGCGTAATTATCCTCTAACCAAGCAACGACTCATCTTAAGCTCGCAATGATAATGTGAAATATTCATGTTGTAATCTCAGCAAGGTGTTACACAAAAAATCAATTTCATCAAAACATTGCTAAATACATAAACAAATTATTATGAGATGACTAGTTTAAAGGGAAATTTGGCTATAAATCCCCTTTATCTTCCTTTTATTGTTAAAAGGATTAAGAAAAAAATTATACTTTCTAAATTCCCTCATAATTATAAAGTCTTGCATAAAGGACAAAATTTATTATTTAATATTTTATATGACTATTATACCACTCTCTTCCCCACTCTCTACCATTCCATTGCAATTTCCATTCTCTCTCTCTAAAACCAGAGAAATGGCAAGGACTCCATCTCTCTCCTTCACACCTCATCGCCGATTCATTCCTAAACACCGACAATCACCAAATTCTCATCACATTGATCAACGAAAACTAATGAGTTTCATCATGAACAAACAAACAAACAAAAACTTAGAACAATCATAATCTGAAAAATCCAAATCCTCCAAAACTGATTAGGTCTTCCAATGGCGGTGGTAGCACCAGTAGTGGACACAAAGTCCGCCTCAAATCGGAGTTCGATCTCCTTCTTCGGTTGATTTCTTCACTGTTCGATCACCGCTGTTGCCATTTGATCAAAGATCCTCGCCTGACATGTTCTATCTGCGCTGATACATATATATATGTGTGTGTTTGTGTGTTTTGAGATTTGAATTCGAATATATATGTGTTTTGAGATTTGAATTCGAATAAATATATATATACATATCTACATATTTCGATCTCTAATCAATATATATATATGTATATCTATATATATGTGTGTTTTGAGTCTTTAAGATCGAAGATTTGAATGATTTTTTAGTAGAAGAGAGACCTGTTAGATCAAACATAACCTAATGGATTTATGAAATCGGCTAATGTGATGGAACCAGAGTAAAATAACATAAAATTTCATTTGATAGAACCATTGCTCTGTTTTTTTTATTTGACAAAACCAGAGTAAAATTTTACTTTCATACAGAGTAAAATTTTACTTTTAGTTTCAGAGTGCAAAATTTTACTCTTATTCAGAGTAAAATTTTACTTTTATACAGAGTAAAATTTTACTTTAGTTTCAGAGTGTAACATTTTACTTTTATTCAGAGTAAAATTTTACTTTCATACAGAGTAAAATTTTACTTTAGTTTCAGAGTGCAAAATTTTACTCTTATTCAGAGTAAAATTTTACTTTCATACGGAGTAAAATTTTACTTTCATGCAAAGTAAAATTTTACTTTCATACAGAGTAAAATTGTATGAGGGTAATATGGTAAAAGAAACAAGTTTTAAAATATCAGGGGGTTTTGAAAGTACTTATATAATTCTTGTCCTTTTGAAAGACAAATTAGATAGTGAGGGGGCTATGACCAAATCCCCCTAGTTTAAATCACTCACAAAATGAAATATTGAAAAATTTGGATAGAATATTGAAAAATATTGGAGGAGACATTCTCACACAACCCTCACAAGGGTTAAGCAAACATCTAAAAATGACAATAAATAATTATTTAAAATTTTACTGCAATAAATAGAATAACTACATAGATATTTACAAAGTGCTACACTTCTCTTCTATCAACTAAAACTATATGGTTCACAAATAGAGAACTAAAGAATTTTAAATAACTAAAATATTGAAGGCCCAATAAGAACCATATAAAAATATCTGAAGTGTGTATATATATATTAGGATAAATTACACAAATAATCCCTATAGTTTGAGGCGTCACTTTGATCTCTAATTTTTTAATTGTGACATATTTGATCTTAAATTTTAAATTTTGTTTTAAATAAAGACAATTAAAAATATCATTAGATTTTTTAAAGGTAAAATTGTCAATTTGATAAAATATAAACTAAATTAACAAAAATAATGTCAAACAAATATTTTTGAATTATTAAAAATTATTTCTACCTACTAAAAATAAAATTATATAAAATTGATAAATTTTTTAAATATTTATTTATTTTTTACCAAATTAATTTTTATTATGTATTTAGATGATAATCATATAAAATTAATTTTAAAAAATTAATCACATAATTTTATTATTGGTGGATAAAAAAAATTTAAAAAAAATTAAAAACATTTTTTTGACATTTATTTTTATCAAATTAGTTTATATTTTATCAAATTGATCATTTTACCCTTGAAAAATCTAATGATATTTTTAAAAAATCAAGGACCAAAGTAACACAAGCCCCAAACTATAGAGACTATTAGTGTAATTAACCCTATATACTAATATATTTTATGTACATTTGTATACATTTTTTTCACCCTTGATGTGGAATCTCTCCAGCAAATTGCAATATCACCAAATAACTTTTTAAAAATAATAAGAATAAGAAAAATGATTTGTGCCCCTAATTCTGCTGCCTCTAATGCCCAAAACGATGTCGTTTTGGACATTTTTTTTTTATTTTTTTGTTTTTTGTTTTTTTTCCTTATGCCTTTGTTTTTTTTTTAGGGGCATTCAGGACTCCCTGTTTCGGGACCCAATCACTGCCGTAATAATAAATTGCAAGAAAATCGCTCTAGGAGCACACTAACCTTCAAAATCCATATATTTTTTCGGAAAGTATAAGAACATATTACTAAAAGACCCATTGTACAAAATCTAAAGACAAAAAGAAAGGCTCAAGACAAAATTTGTGCTCAACTAAATAGAAATAAAAAACAAAGACAAAATAATGTAAAGTTTAAACTTAAATAAACTCTTAATAAGATTATATAATGCCCAAGGCATACACCCAAAATTTCCTAGCCATCCATTTTTTTTTTTAAGTACTGTATTAAATTTTGACAGAAAAAAAGTAATATTTGTGTGTGCATACACACATACTATTCTATGAAGGCAACTTGATGTCACCGCTTTTTGTGTGTATAAAAATTGCCATCCATTTTGAAACAAAAGTCGAGAAAGATAATCAAAAGTCCATCAATAAAACCTTGTATGGTGTTCAACATCACTCTCCAACATAAACTCACCATCCCAACCTCTTCTAATCTAAGCCACTTAGGTTCTCTCCTTGGAGTTTTAAGTAATCCTTATTCCAACTTCAAAACTTAAATTCTCCCCTATGCAGAGCCCAAGAACACCTATTTGAAAGTTCCAGTTTGGATTATCCACAATACAAGGCAAGTGTGCCCTCTTTATATTTCAATACTGATTCAGCTTTACCCACCTACCAACATCACCAGCATTTGTCTTTCAAATTTCAAGTTCCTTTCAACAAGTCCTCAAGTAAGTTTACATGAGAGGACTTTTCACATAGAGAAGCGTATAGCGTAATAAGTACTTAAACACCCCCCCTCCCAAAAAAAAAAAAAAAAAAAAAAAAAAAGGGGGATAAGCAAAATATGAACAAAACAATTTTGATCTATAAAATGAGAACTAACATAAAGAAGTGCGAAAAATGCTTGATGGCCAGAATTTATGTGATTCGAATGTGTCAAAACGACGTCGTTTACACCTAAAACGACGTCGTTTTGAGACATTCAAGCCATAAAAATTCAGGCCACCTAGCATTGTTCAAAGAGTACTGGTAATAACTAGGATGGTGACAAAAACAAAAATTAAGAAGGGTAAGTCAATCCTTAACATGGTTTGCTCTAGGAATGGCAACGGGGCGGGGCCAGGGATCACACTCCCCGTCCCCGATCCCCGATGGTGAAAATTCCCCCAACCCTAGCCTCGATCCCCGACAGGGAACCTATCATCCTCCCCGGCACCGTCCCCTAACGGGGATCGGGTTTCCCCGACCCCGAAAATCCCCGGCCAAAAAAAAAACAAAAAAACAAAACAATGGCTCTCATCATCATCAACAACAACTATAGTCTACAAAATCATCATCAATGATCATCATCATCAACATAAACAACAACAAAATGTATATCTATATCTATATCAATGATGTTAATATAGTGTATATGTATATGTATATCTATATCTATATGTATACATATATATATATCAGATCGGAAGAACACTGAGAGAGGACTAGAGGGCGACCAATGGCGGTAGATTACCGTCGCTGAGCTATCTCCGTCGTGGCTCAGATCTGGAAGGAGCTCTCCGTCGCGGCTCAAATCTGGAAGGATCTCTCCGTGGCTTAAATCTGAAAGGTGTTCATTCATCTCTCACAGAGAGTAAAGGGAGAAGAAAGAAAGAAAAAGAGAGAGAGAGAGAGAGAGAGAGAGAGAGAGAGTGTTTTCATTCTTGACCATTGACCAAGTCTTGAGACCTGGCAACCAAAAATATATATATAATATATCATAAAGCCTAAACATATATATATATATATAATCTAATAAAAAGCAGCCTAAACGTATATATATATGGGACTGTTCGGGGCGGGGCTGGGTCGGGGGAAGCTATCACCGTCCCCTTTTAATACCATCCTCGGCTCTATGGGGATAATTTTCGAGGAAAACCCGTTCTAATCAGGGTCGGGGGATCAGGTCCCCGTCCCTAGCTTGCTCTATATATTTCACTTAGAATCATATATCTATTTTTTCCCATAATGTCATGTAATATATACTCTGCTAGTGTGTTAGCATATTGAGTTTCATCTATTTTATGGCTCCAATTATTATTTCTGATTATTTAAAAAATAAATTTTCACGAACTCCTATTTATA
Organism: Camellia lanceoleosa; assembly: GCA_025200525.1. Taxonomy (NCBI): domain Eukaryota; kingdom Viridiplantae; phylum Streptophyta; class Magnoliopsida; order Ericales; family Theaceae; genus Camellia; species Camellia lanceoleosa. The sequence goes on along the minus strand of CM045761.1, from coordinate 134,800,678 downwards.
GCAAATCAGCCACTTCAACCATGGCATCCAATCTGGCAATGTTAGGCCTTGAAGTATAAGAAACGAGTCACTCAAGATTAAGACCACCTTCATTGTTCTTTTGATCTTTTCTAGCATACCTCTGTAAGAGATGTAAGTGTTGTAAGAACGGGTATACTAGACACTGCAGTGTTGACTATAGTTAGCTTAGTCAAGGATAAGCAACACGGGTGAATTTTTAAGGTTAACAGTGGACCTCCACCACTATAATATTTTCTACATATGGCACTCTTACAGAATCCAACCTATACAGCAAGTTTATGCAATATAAATTCCTTAACCATTATAAGAAGATAGGATATTAAGATATCTTTATACAATTTTTTTACATTTGGAAGTGCAATCAACCAACCTGAGCATTTTCCTCATGCTTAACTGGCTATATTGGCAGCTTCCAAAACTTCAGTATCTTGCTCTTTCACCACTTTCAGAGTCGGGCGCATTCTGATGGAAGCTAACGGATTACCTGCCATCAGGAGAGAAGTTAAGAATTGACCAAAATCAAAGGAAGGAAAAAATATCCATTTTCAAAAATTAAAACCAACAAACATAGGCAAAAAAAAAAAAAAAAAAAAAAAAGGGGAAAAAAAGATCAAGTGGACTAGGATGCACAACCACTCTTCCTCAGTCACGGTAAACAGATACTAGGGTTAACAGCATATGCTCAACATTGTATGTCCAAAACAAAATGGCAAGAAAGCAATGTAAAGAGAATGAAGGTCGTGTCAGTGAAAAAAGAGACTTCATCATAGAATTAAATAAACAAAACCTAATGCAAATATTATTGTTTCAAATCCGCTATGTAAAACTAGTCACAGGAGCACGAAAACAAATTCTAATTGGTTTTCTCAAGTGTTGAGAAAGAATTGATTATTTGTCTTGCTCATATTTTTCTGAAACAGATACACAACATAACGCTGCAAGAGCACAACTGAGTTACAGTACATATTATCACTCCCGAATAGGAAAAATCGAGGGCTGAAAAGGAGAAGAAAATCATATTTAAAAAAACTCAATAAATGCAAATGTAAAATGCATAACAGCCAGTAATACATCAAATTTAGAACTGTAATTTGCACCATTGAGGCCATGCAACATCTTTCTGAAATTCACATGCAGTCTACTAATCAGTCTTTTACTGTTTTCATAGAAAATTTGAGTTTATAACACTCGACTGTTCATTTACCAGACACAACATAATTTTTTTTTTCCAAGATTACAATATAATTCAAACATGAATTCATCCCCAACTTTACCCACGATCGGAAAAATATGCTAAAAATGCTCAATTGCTAATGTTTCATCTCACTGAAGAAACCATTATGAACTTCAATCATAAATTGCTAAAAGAGGTGCTGTATTGCTAATGTTTCTTCTCACTGGACGCACCATTCTCAACTTTGCCATCATAGCCATGATAAGAAACTTCAATCATGGGTCTTGGGACAGCGCGGTCGCCAAAAGCTTCCGGAAAGAATTCAAAATCCGGGCCAAAGTTGAACTTGACAACACAATTTGGTTGATTGGGAAGAGTATACATTGAAGCTGCAGGGTAGTATCGCCCACCATAAAGATCCTGAAAAGCAACCCCTTGGCCTATCCCATTTTTGAAGAAAGATATTTCACTTCCTGCAAAGAAAAAGCAACCGGCTACCCACCATTACATATCTAGTTTGGCAAATTACTTAAATGTTTACTTATATAACAACTCAACCTGTCCTAATCCAACAGTCAGCATTACCAAAATATTTCTTTAATATGAATATAACAATTCAACATGTCCTAGCATTTCAATCAAGACAATTAGCTTAGTTACCACAAAAAATGTCTTTTCAATTTCAATGTAATTTCATATACATTCAACTAATTCAAAAAGATGTTTCATAAAAATATCTTAACATAAAAAATAATAATGATATGGTGTTGTACATTCAACTAATTCAACATAAAAAATATGAGGATTCATTTAGTTAACATTTAAAAAAAAAAAAAATTATTTTCACTTGCATATACATTCTCGTTTGGGGTGTACTAATAAGTACACATTTTTTATCTTTTTATCTTTTTTGAGTCACATCACCTCTCTACTTTCTGCACATATTTTCGTAAAAAATCAAAACACTTATTTAGATTATCCCAAGCCACCCAGTATGTAAAATTGAAACAACTCAAAATATGCAATTTTTTATTTTTTATATTATATAGAAATTTGAATTGTAGCACTCCATTAAGAGGCTAGCTAAATTAATATTTTTATCCTTCCAATTTGCATATGCATCAACTAAATCAGACACCCTCTCTCTTAAGTGTGCAATGATAAAATGCTACAATCACGTGCTTTTTGAACACATTATATTATCAAACTATTCCAAACTCAAGCGCATGTTATTCAAAAAGTTAACCATAACCTCATAAATTTAGACATCAAGTTTTTATATGATTAAACAACATGATCTACCATATAAGACCTGATATAACATAGTGCATATCAACATAAGGCTATTAAAAAGAAACAAGAAAATAATGGAAAAGACAGAAAAAAAGGAATTACTGTACAACTGTAACATAATGGCACCACCCCTTTGGGTCTAAAGCATACTAAAAAGCACTCTTGAGTGCTCTATGCACACTTGACTAGAGGTGCCTGTGCTGCAACGAACCGGGTGGCATAAGTGTGCCTCAAAGAAGTGTAAGGGATTCGAAAGCTCATACTTTGGCATAAGTTTGCCAAAGGGTGATTGGTTACATGGTGACATCGGTTTGATCCCCTCCCTACATTTATAGGATAACTTCGATTGCAATTTCTCATCTAACCCTTGAGACAATCGTCGACTCACTCTTCATCACCATACTTAGCGAAAGCCACTCAAATGTTATATCGAGCCAGCTTAAACACAATTTGCAGTATTCAGGAGAGCTCTGCCAAACACTTTCAAACACGGCTAAGCTCGGGTCTTGTACACCCCTTCAACTCTCTGGCAAACTATAGTGACTAATAATATTATGGCAAACTGATGACCATTTTAAACAATTTCAAAAGGATATAATATATCAGCCTTATTTATCAAAAAATATATATATACATATCTGCCTTCCAGGGATTTTTTTTTTGGAAAGAGATCAACAATAAAAATAAGAAAGAAAATAGGGGAAATTCACTCTACCCATTATACTTTTCCCCAAAAACAGTTACATCCCCTAAACTTTTAAATCCTGCACTTACACCCCTGTACTCCTGATTCCTGATTATAATGAAAACATGATGAATTGTGCCGAAAAATCTTCTCGATCAACAATGTTCACTACACCCAGTGAAGCCGCAAGTTCGAAATTCACGGATAATCAAACAAACAAAATTATCCATTCAAACCACTTGAATTTAACCCCTCTGCTTCTTCTCTTTTCCTTTCATATTCTCACTTTAAGCTCTCTCTCTCTCTCTCTCTCTATTTTTCTTTCTGTTACATATGTAAACCAAACCACCACTGCACCGCCTCTACTGCCATAACTACACATAAATTACATGCATATGATGTTTAGGCATTCAAAGATAAATCCTTAAAATAAGAGATCTTCCAGTAATAAATATCAATTATATATATGGTAGTTGTTCTCACAAATTGAATAATGAAATATAAAAAAACTATTATAGAATGACATTATTATCATTTGATTTGCACATAATATATTATATAGTATAGACTTAAAATTACACAAAGAAAACTGAGGCAAAATAATCTTGAAAATAACAAATGAAAATGAAGTGATACCAAAAAAAATAATTGCACTAATGAAAAAAGAAAAGTTGCTGCTTAAAATTTTCGAAGGAAAAAAACAAATATCAGTGTACAATATATATTTTGAAACTACTTAGAACATTAACACAACCATAGGCAATTGACACCTTTTACTTGTCCACTATTTCCACTAAAGTATATTCTTTTCTCTCCATTCAGGGAAAAAAATCCAGATTTCCCCTAAGCTTCTTCCTCCGTTCCACATGTTGAAACTTCTACAACACCATCCATGACATGATGAGTTCACCTCGTTTTACAACTAACAGTTGAACAAGATACACAACCAGAACTAGGGCTGTTTAAATATCTGAAAAACCGACTAACCCGACATGCAAAGGTTGATTTTGCACTGCTGAACGGTCGGCAGCGGTTCCTTAGAGTTCCAATATCTCGGGTGGTCAATCAGCGTCCGATTTGGACACATTGACCTGTTGCTCACCCTCTCTAATCTCCTATATCTCAGATCTCTCTCTAGCAAATCAATGGAGGCACTGGCATTGGCCGATCTATCGTAGCAGTGGTTGTGATCACTGGTTCAGTGGTTGTGATCGATGGTCTCTCAGATCTCTCCAATGTGCGTGAGTTATTTCTCTCTCATATCTCCTCTTTCTTAGATATGTGTCTGAGTTTTTTTCTCCTAGCTGTGATTTGTGAAAACCACCCGAGACCATGGCCATTAGAATCCTAGTCTAAATCTTACAATCCTAGGATTTTGTGATCCATTTAGCCACAATCGATCCAGATCATGTAAAAAAATTTAGCCACAATCGATCCAGATCATGTAAAAAAATTCCTTATAGGCAATCTTGATAGTAGGATCTTATAGGATCATGGAATCCTGATCATACCCTGATCCAATTTATAAGCCTTGATTTGTATTGTATGGGCTATTTTTGTTGTATATTTTATGTTTGTTGTCCAAATACTAACTTTACACGGATCAAATGAATAAAAAATAAGCCATATTGAATCAAATTTACAAAATAGCAAACTAGAGAATAAACATTTTGAATATTACAATAATTTAGGAAAATGAACTAACTGAAAGAACAAACTGAGCCTTAGCGGGGTCTAGGGAGGGCACACACAACTTCACCCCAATTTTTGGAGAGACTATTTTTTTGACTCAAACCCGCGTCACCAAGGATGCTAACGGAAGACCTTACAGTTGGACCAAGTTGCCCTTTTGAGTTTTCATCTATTTTCAAAGCCAACTTTGTTAAAGTATTATTCTTTTTCTTTCTATGCATTGTTGTATAGTGACCTTCTATTTCGATGAAATGCAAAATATATAATATCTAGTTTTCTGCTGTATAATATTATATTTACATTTTACATGGAGGATTATACTTTTCACAACATCTTCACTTATTTTGTATATATTTTTAAAGAAATGTTTATTTAAATTAAAATATCATGCAATTTTTCTTTTTCGGTAAGATCTTACGATCCTTAATCCGATTCTACAATCAGATCCTGTTGACCCCTCCAATGATCCAATATTTGACAACCTTGCTCGAGACTAACTGGCAAAACCAAATAAACAAGCGGCCAAGTTCGAAGATGTTATCATTTTATGGAAGCTTCAAATCAAAAGAGTTGGTTCGAGTGATGGCTCCGACAGGGAACCCAACCTAACTGACCCGTAAACACACTTAACCAAGACCATGCCAATGTTCACAGTCAATGAATACCAAAACCAACAAACAAGAAACAGTTTATAGATAATAGAAGCAAAACACCAGGCAAACAGATAAAACACAAAATTGCAAGCAAAACATACCAATTTCAAAAGGAAAACATTGCAAAAACTAAAAGTCACTTACCGGGCACAACTTTAGGAGGATCTTCCTTCCCGTCGGTGGCATAAACATACCTCTGTCCCTTGTACCAAACCAAATGGGGAGCCTTTGGTGCATACAAATTTCCCTCTGGCAAATTAATGTAAAACCCAATAACATCACCTTCCACATACCCTTCCTCCCCATACTTCTCCCTCAAAGCCTTATGTATCTTACACCCATCAATATCCCTATACCCAAAACTATTAGCATCATATCCAACTGGTGCTTGCAAGTCCCCCTTCTCCATCGACCACCCGAGTCTCGTATGCCCCGTCTCACCCAACTTGACAACCTTAATTTCAAAATACCAAGCACCTTCCATAACCCCTCTAGTGGCTCTAACCATTCTATACCCTTTTGTACTACCAGCACTCAGCCGATCCTCACCCAATTCCACTTTCTCTGCTTTGTAAACCTTAGACAAACAAATTTTCATATCGGGTGAATCATCGGTCTTATCAGGGAATCGAGGAATTGGAGTGATTAACACAGTGTCCTCAGTTTGGCCAGTTTGATTATTGTTCTTAGTTTTCTTTTTACCTTTTCGCGATGCCGGTTTGGTCCACACATTGTTGTTCTTCTTCTTGGTCGATTTCTTCACTACTGTTGTTGTTGTTGCGGCGGCTGTCATTCTCTTCGTTGTGGGTTGTGGTGGTGTAGTAGCCGCCACTTCATCAGCATTTGCTAGGGTTTCCTGAGACGTCAAAGAAGAAAGTTGTTTCTGCTTCTTCGGCGGAGGCTCTTCTTCATCTTCATCATCGTCTTCATCTTCAGAAACTTTGGTGAATTTTGGAGAATCGCTTAGGTCTTCTTTCTCGTCTTGATTCGGTTTCTCAATCTGTGGATTGTCTGAGATTTGATCATCATCGTCGGAGAGATCTTCGGAGGCAATTGGTTCCTCTTTGGGATCGATTAGTGGTTCCGTTTCTGTATCAGGAGTTGCGGCGGCGGTGATGGCAATATCATTGATTTCGTTGTTGTTGGATGAATCGCCGTCATCGTCCTCAGCTCTGTAAGTGTCACGAAGGCTATCCATTTTGCAGAGGAGACAAACCGAGAGAGAGAGAGAGAGAGAGAATTGGGTAAAGGTTTTGTTAGGGTTTGGGAGCTCAAACCGCCAAGGACGAGAGTGCTCTGTTCTGTTCTGTGCTTTTTTGTCTGAGAAGCCAGCCAGAGATCCTCTCCTTGAGCTCTCTACGATGCTCTCTACGGTGGACGGCTGAGATGGAGCCACGTCACTCACTTAGAGATGAACGGTTGATATCTATTGAACTTAAAATATATTCCCAAACTTGTTTTCCTTTATTACCAGACTCGTCCAGCGTTTCCTCTTCTTCACCAGTATCTTTTGTTTGTGTTTTGGTTTCAAGATTGATACTCTCTCTCCTAAAATGGAAATAAAGACACCAACAGGAAGTGATTTTCAATTCTATCTGAAGAACATGAAACCATGATTGCTTTCTAAGAAACATAAATACCTGCAAAACTTGATCTTCAAAATACTCTCTCTCTCTCTTCTCTCTCGCAAATCAGAAACAATACTGAGAAATCAGAGACACCAGAAAGCTATTTCTAATGGAAAAGAGGATATCTAATTGTCGAAATTTATCTCCCTTTTTTTTAAAACGAACAAAATGAAAAGAATATTAAATGAGGGGAACAGAGGAAGAAGACGGTGAGTTTGAAAAATGAGCAAAGAAAGAAAGAAATTGAACTTTAAAAGAAGAAGACAGAGATAGTAGAAGAAAAGAGAACAAATCCAATTAACAAATCAAACCCCACTCCTTTTTTCCTTCTCTATAGCCCTTTTTTCTTTCAAAATAATTAGGTTTTGTTTGTTTATTTTTAAAGTAGATGATACTTGATCTACACATTTGTTTTTTGTTTTTGTTTTTCTAGTTTCTTTATTTACAGAACCAGTAGAGAGTGCTCTATTAGAGGAGGGTAAGTGTGGGGTAACCATTAAAGACTGAGGAAAGTTGAAGAAAAGAGGAGAGAGAGAGAAGGTAGTGGCGAAGAAGAGGAAAGGCTAGATGGTCTTGGGAAAAGAAAACAAGTCTTGGAATTATTTTTTATTTTTTATTTCAGCAAATCTCATCCACCCTTTTCTAAGTGGGCGACGTGGCCCCATCACAGCCATCCCCCGTAGGGAGCATTGTAAAGAGCTTCAAGGAGAGAATTCGGACTCGTTATATAGGGCTAGTTTAGTTTTAAAATGTATTTAAGGAAAGTTCGCCATTTGATTTTTTTTAATTATTTTGATTTGGTTAGAATAATTGGATTGGGGGACACTTTTTCATAATTTTTTTTTTTACCTACTTATACTTTATTTAGTTTATATTATTTTCTTATATTTCAATAAGTTATATGGATGACATAATTATCAAAATACTCTAATAATATTCACATTTATAGTACAAATGTTCCGTAATGTGAATGTTCATACCGTCAATGTAAATGTTCACATTACCAATACGAATGTTAACATCTCAATGTGAATATTCATATTGTCAATATGAATATTCACATTGTAAAATATGAATGTTCACATCGCCAAATTGCTAACCATTCAAAAAATATTTACAAGGGTAGACATGTCTATAAAATATCTTAAATACGAGAATTATGATTTGATAGATCAAATGTTCAAATAATAGGACTTATTGAAATACAAGAATATCTTATGAACTAATTGAGATACAAACACTTGAAAAAATATTTTCTAATAAATCTCCTTTATATTTGAGAAGTTGATTTATTTATTTATATAGTTGATTTGATGGTTGTGAGAGTAAAAATAAAATAATTATGAATTTGATGGTATATTTTGTCTTATAAACTATTTTAATCTATTTTGTTTATTTTAGCCTAACCCTCTTCCCAAATCCCCATTATGTTTTAATTTTTGAAAATTTTATTTTTCTATCAAATTTAAACCAAAAAATGATGGGAATGATATGATATTATTATTATAAATAAATTTATCTTTAATAATGTTTCATTTTGAAATGAAATATATATATAATAAATCATATCATTATGTATAAAAATCATGTATGATTTTTTTTTGTTGTTGTATAGTACTAGGCCATTTTATGGACGGATCTGCGCGGATTTTTATAAAAATCATATCATTATGTATAAAAATTAAGTGTTTGTATCCCAATTAGTTCATAAGATATTCTTGTATTCTAATAAGTCCTATTATTTGAACATTTGATCTATCAAATCATAATTCTTGTGTTTAAGATATTTTATGGACATGTCTACTCTTACAAATATTTTTTGAATGGTTAGCAATTTGGTGATGTGAACATTCATATTTTACAATGTGAATATTCATATTGACAATATGAATATTCACATTGATATGTTAACATTCATATTGATAGTGTGAACATTTACATTGACGGTATGAACATTCACATTACGAAACATTTATACTGTAAATGTGAATATTATTAGGGTATTTTAGTAATTATGTCACCTATAGGACTTATTGAAATATAAAAAAATAATGTGAATTAAATAGAACATAAGTAGGTAAAAAATAATTTATGAAAAAGTGTCCCCAAATACAATTATTCTAACCAAATTAAAATAATTAAAAAAAATCAAATGGCGAACTTCCTTAAATACATTTTAAAACTAAACCAACCCTATATAACACCTGGCTGGCTTCTCAGACAAAAAAACACAGAACAAAACACTCTCGTCCATGGCGGTTTGAGCTCCCAAACCCTAACAAAACCTTTACCCAATTCTCTCTCTCTCTCTCTCTCTCTCTCGGTGTGTCTCTTTTGCAAAATGGATAGCCTTCGGGACACTTACAGAGTTGAGGACGATGACGGCGATTCATCCAACAACAACGAAATCAATGATATTGCCATCACCGCCGCCGCAACTCCCGATATAGAAACGGAACCACTAATCGATCCCAAAGAGGAACCAATTGCCTCCGAAGATCTCTTGACGATGATGATCAAATCTCAGACAATCCACAGATTGAGAAATTGAATTAAGACGAGAAAGAAGACCTAAGCGATTCTCCAAAATTCACCAAAGTTTTTGAAAATGAAGACGATGATGAAGATGAAGAAGAGCCTCAGCCGAAGAAGCAAAAACAACTTTCTTCTTTGACGTCTCAGGAAACCTTAGCAAATGCTGATGAAGCGACGACAACTACACCACCACAACCCACAACGAAGAGAACGACAGTCGCCGCAACAACAACAGTAGTGAAGAAATCGACCAAGAAGAAGAACAACAATGTATAGACCAAACCGGCATCGTGAAAAGGTAAAAAGAAAACTAAGAACAATAATCAAACTGGCCAAACTGAGGACACTGTGTTAATCACTCCAATTCCTCGATTCCCTGATAAGACTGATGATTTACCCGATATGAAAGTTTGTTTGTCTAAGATTTACAAAGCAGAGAAAGTGGAATTGTTTGAGGATCAGTTGAGTGCTGGTAGTACAAAATGGGATAGAATGGTTAGAGCCACTGGAGGGGTTATGGAACGTGCTTGGTATTTTGAAATTAAGGTTGTCAAGTTGGGTGAAACGGGGCATACGAGACTCGGGTGGTCGATGGAGAGGGGGGACTTGCAAGCACCAATTGGATATGATGCTAATAGTTTTGGGTATAGGGATATTGATGGGTGTAAGATACATAAGGCTTTGAGGGAGAAGTCTGGGGATGAAGGGTATGTGGAAGGTGATGTTATTGGGTTTTACATTAATTTGCCAGAGGGAAATTTGTATACACCAAAGGCTTCCCATTTGGTTTGGTACAAGGGACAGAGGTATGTTTATGCCATCGACGGGAAGGAAGATCCTCTTAAAGTTGTGCCCGGTAAGTGACTTTTAGTTTTTGCAATGTTTTCCTTTTGAAATTGGTATATTTTGCTTGCAAATTTTGTGTTTTATCTGTTTGCTTGGTGGTTTGCTTCTATTATCCATAAACTGTTTCTTGTTTGTTGGTTTTGGTATTCATTGACTTTGAACATTGGCATGGTTTTGGTTAAGTGTGTTTACGGGTCAGTTAGGTTGGGTTCCCTGTCGGAACCATAACTCGAACCAACTTTTCTGATTTGAAGCTTCCATAAAATGATAACGTCTTCGAACTTAACCGCTTGTTTATTCGGTTTTGCCAGTTAGTCTCGGGCAAGGTTGTCAAATATTGGATCATTGGAGGGGTCAGCAGGATCTGTTTGTAGAATCGGATTAAGGATCGTAAGATCATATCGAAGAAGAAAAATTGCATAATATTTTAATTTAAATAAACATTTCTTTAAAAATATATACAAAATAAGTGATGATATTGCGAAAAGTATAATCCTCCATGTAAAATGTAAATATAATATTATACGATAGAAAATTAGATAGCATATATTTTGCAATTCATCAAAACAAAAGGTCACTATACAACAATGCATAAAAAGAATTAAAATGTCCAAATTTTTGAGGTGTGTGCTTTTAATAACACCATTAAAATGTCTAAATTTGTTTTTTTAATCATGGTTAAGCTATGCAATGGATTTCAAGTGGAGCAATGACAGGGATATAAGATATTTTATCAAAAAAATTGACACAATATTCACAAAGACGTGGGAGCTACACTCATGTGAAACTCACATTTATGTGAATATTTGATATAAATTTTAGTAGAATATTTGAAATCTGTAACATTTTTGTTTGAAAAAGCATAATAAACAAATTAAAAATCTTACCAAATAATGGTTATTAATAGGGCTAATAAAATAGCCAATCTTAATTAATAATTAATTTTATTCTGAAAATGGATTTTAATTAGGGTCTTGCTAATAAGTACCCATAGGGTGTGTTTGATTTGGACGGACTGGATAAAGGGGGATTAGAATTCATTAGACTTGAATCTTGAGACTGTGAATCCCCCGGACTATTTAGTTGGATTGGATGTGTATTCCCGTGTTTGTTTTTTCATGGGATTAGATGTCTGGAAACGACTATTTTTAGTTAATCTAATATTTGGTTGGACGGACTGGAAAAGATAAATGAGCAAAAGACTATATTACCTTTTTTCAATTGTTTACTAAGTAATAACAATATTAAACATATCTTTAATATCTTAATAATTTTTAGCTAGATTAAATAAAAAATTTATTTTATTTTATTTTTTACACAATTAAATAAATTTATTTTTAAAAAATTAAATAAATAAAATATCAATAAAAATATATGCTATTTTTAATAAAAATTTTAAATAAATTTATTTGAAAAAATAATAATAAAATAATGAAATTAAATAAAATGTAAACAAAATTTTAAAATAAAACATCAATAAAAAATTAAATAAATAAAACATCAATAAAAAGTTATGTTAATTATATTGTTTAATTTTGATGATGTCTAAAATATTATTTGCCAAAATTTAAGTTTTTTAATATATATATTATTTGACACAAAATAATAACTGTTTAAAATATATATTGTATGATACATTTGTTAAATATTATTTAATTAGAAATATTTTGAAAACTTTACTATTCACTTTTTGAAAAAAATTAGGTTGATCACTATTCATCTTTTGACAAATTGATTAGTTGTATTATTTTGACAAATTTGGTATTGATGGGTTGTCTTCTTTTGACAAAATTGATATAGAGTAGAAGGATATATTTAGTTTAAAATCTCTACAACATATACAATAATTTAAAGAGAGCATATATTTTCAAATCTATCATTTATATTATTTAAAGAGATTTTTTTGTGTATGCAAATATGTGATTAGAATATTATATATATATGATATTATATTAAAAAATGTTGATTAAATTATGTATACAAAACCTTGATGATTTGCCTATAATGTTTGACAAAGAAAAAGTGGATAAAGAAAATATAGTGTTTGACAAAGAAAAAGTAGACAGAAAATATTAGGTTTGACAAAGAAGAAATGGACAAAGAAGATACAATTTTTGACAAAAAGAAAATGGTGCCACATGATGTATTTTAGGTGCCTTTTGTCAAGGAGCGTGCCTATGTAATCTATGATGTCAGTAAGGAGCGTCTTACCTCTAACGGGTATATTTTCGTGTATAAATAAAAGTGTTGTGTGTGGAGAAAAATCAAGAACTTGAAGAGAAAAATTTCTGTGTGCTCCAAAAATTTTGAGTATATTCTGCTCTTTCACTTTCAGATCTAAGTGTAGCCTTTGTTCTTACACTTTCATATCTACTCTTTGTGAGAGAATTATTATAAAAAAGGGTTTAAGTACCATTTATTTTTATTCATTATTTTTGTGAGAGATTATTGTAAGGGTGAGGCATTTATTGTTAAGTCGCTTAATAGATAAGAGTAAGTCATATGCAAAATCCACAAGCTTGGTGAAGATTTGGTGGTGTATTAATTTATTTTGATAGTAAATAAATTCTCAAGAAGATTCAATGGGGAGTAGACGTAGGCCTGACGGGCCGAACCACTATAAATCTTAGTGTTTGATTTTCTCTTCACATCTCTCTTATTTTTCATATTGATAATTATTATTCTGTTTTTTATTTGTTAAAATTTTGAATATCGTGTTTATAAATTTTATTATTGTAAAAAATTTTAAATAACACAATTCACCCCCCTCTTGGGTTGCCAACTTGGGATAATAATTGGTATTAGAGCCTCGACTCTAGTTTGTGTGACTTAACCGTCTTAGAGTAGATCATTGCAACCCCTAGTTATTTCTTACCTGAGGGACAAGCATCTAGTAGGCCACCACTATTTAGCGGCACAAATTTTAGCTATTGAAAAACTAGGATGACCATACATGTTCAATCTAATAATTATGAATGCTAGAAAATTATTTGCAATGGTCCAAAAAATCCTACCAAAACCGTAGATGGACTTAGGGTATCCAAACCTAAAGATTAGTGGAATGAATTAGATATTAGAATGACCCAAATTAATGTCAAAGCCACAAACATGTTGTACTACGCTTTAGATGCCAACGAGTTCAACAAAATTTCCACATGTAAAATCGCAAAAGAAATTTGGGATAAACTTATAGTGACTCATAAGGGAACCGAACAAGTTAAAGAATCTAAAGTCAGTTTGCTAGTCCATAATTATAAACTCTTTAAAATGAAGCCTGATAAAACTATTCCTCAAATGTTTACTTGCTTTACTGATATTATTAATGGTTTAACTTCTCTTGACAAAATATATACTAATGCTAAAATTATAAGAAAAGTACTTAGGTTATTGCCAAAAAGTTGGGAGACAAAAGTCATTGACATTACCGAAGCCAAGGATTTATCAAAGCTAAGTCTAAATGAATTAATGGGATCTCTCTTAATTTATGAGCTCATAATGCAAGAAGAAAAAGAAGAGAAGGACAACAACAAGAAGAAAGGAATAGCCTTCAAATCCACCTCGAAACATTAAGAGGATGAGGAAGATGATTCAGATGATGATGAGGAAATGGCATTCATCACTAAGAAGTTAAAAAGGTTTGTGAAAAAGAAACAAGGTGTGCGAAAATTTTTCAGAAAAGATTTCAATAATAGGGCTTTTTAAAAGGGAGAAAATCACAAAAAATTTGAAGCTATCTGCTACGAATGCAAGAAACCTGGACACTATAAATCAGAATGTTCGGAACTTAAGAAACAATTCAAGAAGGATAAGAAGAAAGCCATGATTGCAGTATGGGAAGAAGATAGTGATGAAAGCGACTCAGAAACCGAAGTTTACAAAAATGAGATTGTTAACCTATACTTAATGGCACTTGGAAACGAAGATGAGGTAAATGACATATCTTTTACGTTTAATGAATTACAATAAGCTTTTGATGAATTACATGCTGAATTTATGAAGTTTAGGTTGAAAAGTAACTATCAAAAGAAAAGTGATTTTAAGTTTATTAAAAAAAAAATGAATTCTTAATTTCCAAAATAAATGATTTAGAAAATGAAATCATGAAAATGAAAAAGGAAAATGACATTTCAACTTGAAAAGAATCTTCAATTTCTGAGAAAACATTAGTTGTATTGTAAGAAGAAAATGAGCCTTTAAAAAAGGAGCAAATTGTTTTGAAAGAAAATATCGAAGACTTAAAAAATATTCTTTCCGAATTCACTCAAGGTAGAAAGACTTTAGATAAAATTCTTAAAAATCAAAATCGTACTTTTGGTAGAGCCGGAATTGGATATAAACTTTTTTCAAAAGTAAAAACTGTCAAAAATGGTTTTGTGCATGTATCTTCTAATCACTCTCATCTCACATGTCATTTTTGTAGTACAAAATGTCATATTTCACTTTCATGTCCTGTTAAAATGAATCTTTTTACTAAAATAAAATAGATGTGGGTTCCTAAGGAAATTTCAATAGTGTCAAATTCTAACTTTTATGGACCCAAGAAAATATAGGTACCAATAGAAAAATCAAATTTTTGTAAGTACGTTTCAAGACAAAATCAAGTAACGATACATGGTATCTCGATAGTGCATGTTCGAGGCACATGACCGGAAATAAAGCTATGTTCGTCACACTTCAACCGAAAGATGACGGATATGTGACTTTCGGTGACAATAGTAAGGGTAAAATTATAGGTGTAAGTAGTATCGGTAAAAATCATTTTCCTATTATTGAAAATGTTTTATTTGTTGAAGGTTTAAAATATAACTTGCTTAGAACTAGTCAATTATGTAATAAAGGATATAGAGTTATTTTTGAGAAAACTCATTGTACTATTGAGAACACCCTAGAAAACAAAACTTTATTTGTAGGTTATAGACATGAGAATGTATATGCTTTTGATTTCCATGATTTGTCTTCTCATTTTAACATTAAATGTTTGTCTACTATAAATGATAATGGTTAGTTTTGGTATAGAAGATTAGGACATGCTCATTTTGATTTAATTTCTAAACTTTCAAAAAATGAGTTAGAACTCTTGAAGAAATGGCTCGTACTATGCTTTGTGAAAATAATTTGCCTAAATATTTTTGGGCGGAAGCCGTTAACATTACATGCTATGTTATAAATCGTGCCATAATTAGACCTATTCTTAAGAAAACTCTTTATGAACTTTGGAAAGATAGAAAACTTAATATTAGTCACTTGCGTACTTTTGGTTATAAATGCTTTGTATTGAATAACAATAAAGATAACTTAGGAAAATTTGATACTAAATTGGATGAAAATGTTGTATTGTAAATGCTTTTGGTTGTAAATGCTTTCTAATTAATTTATAATTTATATTTTTTATTTAATATATACTTTTAAATTAATAACACTAAAAAAATAATTTATAAATGTTCAAAAGACCTTTTTACCCATTTTCAATTGTTTACTAAATAATAGCATGAGGGTAAAACAGACATTTCATATATTAATCCCATGAGAAACCAATCCCATGAAAATAATCTCACCTCCCTCTAGGATTGTTTAATGCTACATATGGGGGATAAGGAGTCCGTCTGGACTTCATATCCAACGGACTAAATAAAAAACAAATGTCGAATTATCCACTTCCAATAGATTATCTAATCTCACCCCTTAATCCCCTCAATCAAACACATAGGGTGCGTTTGTTTGGACAGACTGGATAAGGGGGGATTATAATTCATCGGACTATTAGTCCTAGGATATATTATCCCGGGACTATTTGGTTAGACTAAATTTGTATCCTATGTTTGTTTAGTCATGGGATTAAATGTCTGGATTGGACTATTTTTAGTTGTCCAATGTTTGTTTGGGATATTATGGAGAAGGATAAATGCTCAAATGACTATTTTATCATTTTCAATTATTTACTAAGTAATAGCAATATTAAACATAACTTTAATATTTTAATTATTTTTAACTAGATTAAATAAAATTTTGTTTTATTTTATTTTTTGCACAATATTTTAATTATTTTAATTCATTATTTTCAATTAAATTAAATTTATAATTTATATTTTTTATTTAATATATAATTTTAAATTAACGACAATAAAAAATAATTTTATTTAATATATAAATTAAATTTTCAACAACACTAAAAAAATTTAATTTATAAGGCCATATTTATAATTTATTATTTTTAAATAAATTTAATTTATAATTTATATTTTTTATTTAATATATAATTTTAAATTGACAACACTAAAAAAATAATTTAATTTAATATGTAAATTTAATTTTTTAACAACACTAAAAAAATTTAATTTATAAGGCCATAATTTATAATTTATTATTTTTAATTAAATTTAATTTATAATTTTAAATTAACAACACTAAAAAAATAATTTATAAATGTTCAAAAGACTATTTTATTATTTTCTAATTGTTTGCTAAGTAATAGCATGGTGGGTAAAATAGACATTTCATAAAATAATCTCATGGGATACCAATCCCATGGTTTCTATCCCATCCTTTCCCATGGGATTAGTCCGGGGCAAAAAAAATGAAACAAACAATGGACTATTAGTCCGGTGGGACTAATAGTCCAATCCCACCCCCTAATCCTTCAAAACAAACACACCCTAGGATACGAGCAAAAGACAAAATATTTGTGGATCACAATACACTTTTACTAAAATCAATATATATATATATATATATATATTTAATCATTTTTACATATTTTCTCAACATTAAAACAATGCCCATGGAACACTTGTTAACATTTTTCTTTTAATTATTCAAAATACCTACCCCATTAGCAAGGGGAATTCTATTTGAACCCCCAAAATATCTCAGTACACCCAATTCAAATTCATAAATTTTAATTCATATTATACCATAATGTGAATTTACTAATAAGGACAACACATATTAAACCCTAAAATAATTTTTTTTTTTCTTATAGTACACCCTAATCAATTATTCCTATTCAAATCTCTACATCTTCTTTCCCAAGAGATAAAAGTTATTTTCTTTTCTTCTTCTTCTTTCTCACTCTAAAATTTTAATCCACCCTACCAAAACTCACTATTACCATCAATATCATTATTTTTTATTATTTTGAAACCCTAAACCTTAAAAAAAAGTTTGAACAAAATCAAACAATAAATGAGAGTGATAATCAAAATAATGTGTAGCTTCTCCAAATTTAAAACAATTTACGTATTCAATTGAATATGAAATAATTTAAAGTTGCGCCATACAACCTCAATATATTTTTAAATTGTTTTTGAAAATTAATACTGTAACGCCCAAACATTTCACATGTCATCGATATTGTCCGTTTTAGGCCACGCCCGCACAGATTTGTTTTTCCTAGTGGGTCGCCCATCCCATAACTACTCCAACACAAACATGCTTAACTAGGGAGTTCTACTAAAAATTTTACCACTCGGGAAAAGGCCTCGATACTATATAAAGGTCTAGGTTTTTACTTTTATAGCCTAGGAACTCCCCCTCCATTCCCAATGTGGGACACTGGGACCTTACAATCTACCCTCTTTAAGGCTGCACGTCCCCGTGCAGTAGCCTGTCAGCTTACAAGCCTGCCTATATGCACCAAGAGACGCCAGGAGCCCACACTTGGTACTCCGGAGAGTCGGCTCTGATACCATTTGTAATGTCCCAACCCTTCATATGTCATCAATATTGTCCGCTTTGGGTCACGCTCGCATGGATTTGTTCTTCCCAGTGGGTCACTCATCCCAGAACTATTCCAGTATAAGCACGCTTAACTGAGAAGTTCTGCTAGGAATTTCACCACTCAGGAAAAGGCCTCGATGCTATATAAGGGTCTAGGTTTTTACTTTTATAGCCTAGAAACTCCCCTTCTATTCCCTATGTGGGACACCAAGACCTTACAAATACACTTTTAGATGATCACATAATTTGGCTATTCTCAATTCAAACTCAGCTTCAAGCTCTAATGCAGAAGTTTTGATAGAATTAAACAAAAAAATAGATTCTATCACAAGTTATTAACAACAATCCCTATATGTTGCCCACTAAGTTGTGTTTGGATTTTCGATTTGTTTTCACCTTTCTATTTGTGCAAATCCAAAATCCAAACAATTGAATAAGGAACAATTTACAGACTGTTTTTCAATACTAAAATCTAGATGATCACTGTAAGGGCCCTAATAATCTATGTTCACTTTTTCTTCATAATAATAATAAAAAGAAACAAATAATTAATTAATGAAAATAAAAATATTGTCTAGTTGGATTGTCTTTGCAAACAATAATCCCTAGATTGATCACATTATTGTCTCTCCATTGAAGATATGCTTTGATGGCCGGTTTGACATTTTTTTTAAATTTGTTTATTATTTATTATTTGAATTTACTCAAGGGTAATTTAGAAAATATTATAAGGTGTACTGAGAGTAATATAAAATTTTAAATAATTAAACAAAGTGTGTGGAAATTGAAAGTACTTAATCATATTTGATTGTAAATAGAAACCCCACATTAGCAATTGCCAATCAACTAAATCATTTGGAATTTAATTAATTCTAAAATGTATAATTTATGGGCTTGGGCACAATCCTATCATATTCTCTAATGAAAGTTCAAGATATCTTATTACTTAGGCTAAGTTTGGCAAGTTGAAAAAAAGTCAAAAAGTTATCACTATTCATCAAAAGTCAAAAAGTACGGCTGCACAACTCCCAATTCTAATTTTTCCCTACACACTAATTTATATAATTTTTTAATACACATTTTTTCATAAAAAGTCAAAAAAGTTAACCCAAATATTCATATTTTTTTCCTCAACTTTTTAGTTAAAAAAGACAAAAAATACACTTATTTAGGACACCCTAAACAACCCCTTAGTATTTTAGCTACCCTTATTCTAGCCTTGAAATGGGTCGGGCTTAGCTTTTGTAAATAAGAGATCCAAGACCCCCAGAATGGCTTAATATTGGAATTAGTCCAACTTTTAGCCCAAGTCATTTTACCCAACCCAACCCACAAATTGTTCAGCAATCAATGGTTACAGGTTCAATATAATAAATGGGACCCTCAAGTCCCTAAAACAGATGAGCATCACAACTTCGGCCCTAAACAAGCCATGTTGAGGGAGAAGTTATTTGGTAGTCAGGCATGTGGTGCTTTAATTTCGTAGAAGTTACTGAAATATCTTTTCGAAATCAGACTACGTAACCCCAAAAAACAAATTTTTTTTAAAAAAAATGATAAAATCCAAAATTTGAATTCAACAAATAAAATTTACTAAAGTTGTGTTTAGTTGAGAGATTTTGAGAGAAATTTAAAAGGAAAAAGGAAAATAGTGTGTGAAGTTTGTTGAAATGTAGGTATATTTTATTTATATTCACTTTTTTTTTTTCCAAATCATTTTCTAAAATCTGCAATCAAACATAGGCTAAAGATTTGACCCACAACAAAATGTTTAACACAGACCAAACTTTTTTTTGGCATAATTTACACCAAACCTTTGACATTTTACACCTTGTAGGCTTAAATGCATTTATCTATGGCGAGCTAAGTTTTGGGTCTAGGCTAGATTCTTTCACAAAATTGAATTTATTATGGGTGCAATTTTCACTAATAGATTTCAAAATTTGTAAAAAATTTTTGGACACCACATTCATGGGAAATTTTATTTCCACACACTTGATTAACTTAGTGCACATTTTTTCTCTAAATTTTTTTATTACATTTCTATCCTTCAATTAAATTACACATCCCTTCCTCCTTCCCTCCCTGCCTTCCTCCCAATTCAACCCTAACCTTTGCCATTTCCGACCATCAGCAGGCATCTCCTTCCCTTTTGATCATCATCACTGGATTAAATTAGACTTATCCATATGTTCTGCATGTGCTAGACAAATATATTTAGGAGGCATACTACATTTTCACAATTTTTTTTTTCTTTTTCAGGTTGTTATTCCAGCATTATCCAGGGATGCCTTTCGTCTTACAATTTATGGAAGCAACACGACATATTGAATGAATGCTGTGCAAACTTTTAAATTGCTTGATGAATTCTAGTCAACTTTTACAAAGAAATTTTGAACTTTTTGATAGTTATGCATCTTTTTTTTCCCCTCCAGGCTTTGCGTTTATATTTTTAGCAAACTTTTTTGTGGAATGCTCCCATGGATTATTTTTGAACACTGTAGAAATTAATGACGATGCATAGTAGTATCAATTTTTTCTTGGCTTGATAGAATTACATTCCATTATGTTATTGCTAATGCCTTTACTGTGACACATCAAATTTTACATTTAAACTGAAATTTATTTTGTTTTATTTCTTGTATTTTACTTTGAAAATGCCTTTTTTTGATTCAATCTACACTTTGATGATTATACATCTAATGTAATATGACATGCCAGGCTTAAATTGTCATGGGAGTAAGAATTGTTAGGGTTAGGATTTGTTGGAGAAGATGAGGGATAATTTAGTATTATCTGAAAATTATTAGTGCGTATTGAGACAAAATTAAAAGTTTAATTTGTGTATGGTGTGAACTGAGTAAATGGTGTACACTAAGATAAGTAATGATGTGTAAATAGAATTACCCCACATTCAATATTAAAATTAAGGGTAAATTACTAATAGATCCTAATAGTTGGATTTAATTCCTATTAAATCATATTGAAAGTTAATTAGTTTTAGTAAAATTATCGTTAAAAATAATTTTTTGTGACAACTTTTTACATACGTTGTTAAAAATTGACAAATAGTGACTTTTTTGTTACGATTTTTATAAATTATGACTAAAACTTACAATTAGTGATTTTTCCATGACATTTTTTAATAGTTTAATGAAAAATGCTGTTAATTATCACAAGACCTATTAGACAATAAGTTTACCTATTAAGACCTATACATAAATGCCCCTAAAATTAATCTTACCCCATCCCAGCTACCGCCTACCACCACAATCCCCTTTAAATTTAATATGTATATTATTTATCAATAAGTCCTCTTGCCCAGAAAATATGGTTCGATTCTTATCCAAAAAATAAATTTTTAGTAAAAATTGAATTAATGTGTTGTGGGGTCTATACTTGAATAAATTTGAACCACACATTAATGTTTTGAATAAAATTTGAAGTAAAAATTTGAATGTTTAACATTACGTTTGGGAACAGGCTAATTTAGTAACTTTTTGGCTAATTGGCTAAAAAGGTAGGTAAAAAAAACTTGTATGTTTGGGATGACTTTTTGACTAATTACGAAAAGCTGTGCAAAAAGTAGAGAGGAGCCGTAATTGTTGACTTTTTGGTATGACTAATTGGCTAATTGGCTAATTTAGTAACTTTTTGGCTAATTGGCTAAAAAGATAGCATCCCAAACGAGGCCTCAAAATGTATACAAAATCAAACTCTTGCATTGACGCTTAGCTAGCTAGTTGAGTAAGATTTCTTCATAGGAGTATAGTTCATATTAGGGTAGGTGTTTAAAGAAAAAAAAACAAAGAAAGAAAAAGGTGGGGGACTAAAAGAAAAAAATTAGGGAAGGGGAATGTAAGTGGTGGGGGGTGGAGGTTAGGGTATAATTGTGATTAAGATAGGCGTTCAAAAAAAAGAAAAGAGAAATAAAGAAAGATTTAGATGGATCGGGGTTTAAAGAAAAAGAAAACTTTTTAATTCAGTGTAAATTTTAAAAAATAATTACAAATAAGTGATAAATTTCATAAATTTTAATAACTATAATTATAATCTTTTTTCGTGAATCTGTAATAACTTTACAAAAATACCAGAGTGTGGTAATTTTTCTAGAAAAAAAATGTAGAGTTCTATGCTAGACATAAAGGTGGTAGGTCTGCATTAATGGATATAAGTGAAACCTATTATTTTGTGTTTATTGAAAAGAAAATTATTTAAAAAACTCCCCCTAATTATTTATAAATACAGCAATGCTAGGTATCATGAAAATTTTTTCATGAAAATAATCATGAAAGATTTGTGACCCTTGGATTACACTTAGAATAAAGCACCACACACTAATCAAGGTAATCCAAGGATCATAAATTTTTCATGACAAAATTTTCATGATCCCTAACTTTTTCCATATAAATATGTGTGCAAAACAAAGTCAAGACATACAAATCACCCACATATTGTTTCCGTCATCCTAACAATGCAGTCTTCAACAACTTCCATAAAATCGAGCAGATTTTCGTTAGATAATTTTGCTGTTAACCTATGCAAAATTCTTGGTATTTCAGGACTAGTCCTCTACTTAGCATACCTGTTATTTTTCAGCCAATCCAGTTGCCCATCTTCCGAATTCTTCACCCTTTTCCAACACATATGGCCAGTGTCACCACCTTCTCAACAACTTAATAGCCTCACTCATACCAATCATTCCTGTCCCACCAACCTTAACCACCTTGTTTTTGGCATTGTAGGATCTGTCAATGCATGGAGACATCGAAAGGCCTACACCGAGTCATGGTGGCGCCCCAATGCAACACGTGGATACCTCTTCCTCGACACACACCCCACCAATGACCTCCTCCCCTGGCCGCCCTCTTCTCATCCTCTGCACGTGTCCAATGACATATCCAAAATTGTGGAAGAGTCAAAGCATGTCGCTCCAATCATGGTTCGCATGGTGCATGCGATTTTGGAGTTGTTTAGGGAGGGTGATAAGGGGGTGAGGTGGTATGTGATGGGGGATGACGATTCTCTCTTTTTTGTGGACAATTGGGTTGATGTTTTGGAAAAATATGATCACACTAAGTATGTTCACATTGGGGGACATTCAGAGTTTTTTATGTCAAATATTTGGTTCTCATTTGATCAAGGATTTGGTGGAGCTGGATTTGCTTTGAGTTATCCTCTTGTTACGGCAATGGTGAAAGATTTAGAAGGGTGTCTAAGAAGATATCCATATTTGAACTCAGCAGATTTGATTACTCAGTACTGTGTAGATGAGTTGGGAGTTCCTCTATCTGCTGAGAGAGGGATTCATCAGGTAAGTCTTAATTTTTAACATTCACTAGCTAAGGTCTCATTTGGAAACATAATTTTAAAGTTAAAAATATAAAAACAAAATTAGAAAAAAAATTTAAAAAATTATTTAAAAAGTCAAAAAGTCACTAAGGTGCAGAGTAATACAATGCAGATTGATCTACACAGTGATATATCAGGTTTTTTGTCATCTCATCCACAATCTCCAATACTCTCCCTCCACCATTTTGACCAGATAGAACCTATCTTTCCCACCATGAACCGTTCCCAATCTGCAAACCACCTTATGAAAAAGCAAAAACCGACCCGATCTGTATCTTAACAAACCATCTGCTACCAAAAACAAACCAACTGGTCTTTTTCTATTTCATGGGGCTACTCTGCCCATATTTATGAGAAAGTGTTGCCAAGAAGTGTTTTGAAGAGACCACTTGAGACATTTTTGCCATGGTTAGATCTCAAACACTGACCATACTACATGTTCAACACACGGTGGCCGCCTTTTGTTGATTCGTGTGAAGCTCCTCATGTATTCTTCTTCGAATCTGTAAGATAAATGCATAGAGAGAGAAAGAAGATAAATGTATAGAGAGAAAAAGAGAATAGTAGATTGCGTATGTATGTTGATTTATTGATTTACATATTGTTTACAATGTTTCCTATATATAGGAGAGGGTGTGGAGAGTACGTGGAGTAGGTGGTAGGTGTAGGTGGAGTAGGTGGTAGGTGGTAGGTGTAGTAGGTGGTATACATTAACAGCCCCCCTCAAACTCAAGGAGGATAGGCACAAACCAACTTAAGTTTGGAGAGAGTAACAAAATAGGAAAATAAACTGACAAAAATAAAAATAGGATAGGAGACACTGTATGGTCATGTCAGACCGTTGTAGAAGACATTGTGTGGTCGTGTCGGACCGTTGTAGCAGCTAACCGGAATCAATGTCGGGATAGTTTACGGGGTCATGTCGGACCGTTGTAGCAGACATTGTGTGGTCGTATCAGACCGTGGTAGAAGCTAACCGGAATCAAGGTCGGGACAGTTTACGGGGTCATGTCGGACCGTTGTAGCAGATACTGTGTGGTCGTGTCAGACTGTGGTAGAAGCTAACCGGAATCAAGGTCGGGACATTTTACTGGGTCATGTCAGACCGTTGGAGAAGCTAACCGGAATCAATGTCGGGACAGTTTACAGGGTCATGTCGGACCGTTGTAGTAGACACTGTGTGGTCGTGTTAGACCGTTGTAGAAGCTAACCGGAATCAATGTCGGGACAGTTTACGTGGTCTTGTCGGACCTATGTAGAACACACTGTATGTTTGTGTATATGCCTCAAAAGTCGTGCCCTCAAAAGGCGTGCTCAATTCATAAAAAGGTGTGTCTGACATTATGGCGATGCGCTGCGGATCGCTTTGGCTTATGCGCCCATGTTGTTGTCGTTTAGCGCTGAAGCGGCGCTACGATGGCGTGGTTCTGCCTTGGCTATTTAAACCAAGGCTGAGGCTGTGCAAAACAAATTAGCTGAAACCTCTTCGTTCGCAAACACTCTACAACCAACCCTTCTTCTGCAGCCGACCCTTTCTGACATTACCAGTCTGAAATCTCTGATTCTCTGAAACACTCTGCAACCAACCCTTTCTGACATTACCAGTCTGAAAACGCTGCTTCTCTGAAACACTCAGCAACCCAGAATATGGCCTCTTTATCCCGTTCAGCAACCCAGAACATGGCCTCTTCTTCCCGTTCAGCAACCCAGAACATGGCCTCTTCTTCCCGTGGTCTGCTCACTCTCTTTCCAGACCTCAACGAGTCCACAAGAGAGATAACCGGTGCAGTTGCCCTGGAACCTCAACCAAACGCCCCAGGACCAAGCGCCCCTGGTTTTGCGCTGTTGAACTTTCCAATGTTGTTAGTTGAGCAGATAATGCCTGTGTAATCTGATATTGAGGCCAATCATTATACATTGAAGTCATGTGTTGAGACCATGACTGCGGTCACAAACTTGTTGCACCGGCTTCAGAGTAGGACAAATGAGGTGCAGTAGTTAAACGCCCAACTAGCTCTGCTCCAGGGCATGTATAAGGATGCGCGAGCAGAGATGTGTGTTGAAGGCGGAAAACAAAGAGCTGAAGCGGAAAGCCACCGTTATGTTCCGATTCGGAGGTCCGCCATATGTGACATTTGAGGAGCAACGGGAAGTGAATGTGCTCGGCGGGGTAGGAAACACGGAGGCAGTGCCGTCAAGGGACGCCCAAGACTGAGGCAAGAAGAAGAGAACAGCTGAAGAGGCGAAAAAGTAAGGCCGGTTTTTGTGGTGGTTGTTGGTGGTGGTTGTTTTGTTTTTGCGGGTTTGTTTGTTTGTTTGTTTTTTTTTGTTTTTTTGTGGTGTGGAGAACTGTGATCGAGGTTGATCCCTGATATGAATAAAACAAAGTTGTTGTGCAAATTTTTATTTTTTTTAAATAAAAAAAAGAAAGGTAAAATAAAATAAAGAAAGTGAAGCAACGTAAGTGGACAGCTGGCCCATTGCTTTGGTTAAAACTAGAAGAGCACCATTGCGTTGGTTGTCTAATATAGTTGTGATATTTGAGGGAGTCTGTGAGTGGGGTGCAAAAGGTGAAGATTGGTTTAAAAATAAAAAAAGGGGTATGGGTGTGTGCAAAAGGTGGTGGATGATGGGTTGGAAAGTGGTAGACAAATATTAATTAGAAAAAGAGGGAAGTGAAAAATATTGTTTAGAAAAAAAGAGGGCGGCGGTGTATCATGGAATGGTGTATCACAAAATAAAAATAAAATAAAAGAAGGTTGGATGGAGACAGAAAGGAGAGAGAAAGCCATGTGAGTTGGGTCTGCTTTATCTTGGAATGTATTGGGAGAGTGGGTGTAAAGTGAGAGTTGAGGAGAGAGAGAGAGAGAGTCCGCCGTGTTGTTCTACCGGGCTTAGAAGTGAGCTCCGGCAGCGGAGGACTGCGACATAGTGGTGGCACGATGGACCAAACGACGTCGCTTGGCGCGTCGAGGTGTTGGGCGAGTAGGGATGAGCATGGGACTGAGTTGACGTGGTAAGTGTGGAACTCGGTGATGAACCGATTCAACTCGTTGAACGCGTCTTGGGTTAGACCTGGTGGAGGGTTCAGGTGGTGGTGTCGTTGGATTGTTGGTTTTCTTCGGCGATGGAGGAGGTTTGCTCTTTCTCCATTGCTGCATATGGAGAGAGAGAGAGAGGGGTTGGTGAAAACCAGATGCAAGCCGACCTCAGTGCATGCATGTCCATCTGTGTATTATTTCCCTGAGAGAGAGAGAGCCGTGGGTGTGGTCTTTGAGCTAAAGAGAGAGCCTATGTGTATTGATTATTACCCTCCTGAGAGAGAGCTCGTGTGTTCATGCATATGTATTTGTGTGATCTATCTGAGAGGGAGAGAGATGAAGATATGATCTGTTGGGTGTTGCAGAGACCGAAGAGAGAGTTGCAGAGAGATGATGGACCAGAAGGTAATGGAGTTGATGGAGGTTTCAATTGGTTGAGGTCCGGCGGGCGGTGAAGGCAAGGTTGCCGCCCGCCGGAAGGTGAAGATCACCAAGAGCTAACCTATTGCTCTGATACCATGTAAGATAAATGTATAGAGAGAGAAAGAAGATAAATGTATAGAGAGAGAAAGAGAATAGTAGATTGCGTATGTATGTTGATTTATTGATTTACATATTGTTTACAATGTTTCCTATATATAGGAGAGGGTGTGGAGAGTAGGTGGAGTAGGTGGTAGGTGGTAGGTGTAGTAGGTGGTATACATTAACAGAATCCATTGATAGTTCCATTGATAGTTTTGAAGGGCACAACCAAATTGTTATGACTTATGTTCGATCCAAGCCACGGGGTTTACCAACTTGTTCATTGAGTGGGAGTCGTTCTGCTGATTCTATCTCCAAAGTTCGGGTCTTCTCGCTGGCGACAAAGCTCCCTGAGGTGAGTTTGAAACTTGTTTCATATATATGCGGTTTGTTATACTTTAGTTCTCCATTTTTAATTTTTAATTTTTAATTTTGAGTATTGAAATATACAATCTATTACACTTTAATTCTTAACTTGAATGCCATTCAAAACCAATAACAGAAGGGAGTATTTTTAGAATTTTACATAAAAGAAAAATAATTATATTTGGGAAACAAATTAATTTACCCCCATTGAGTCAAATCAAGATAGTATTTTTTTTTAAAATAAAACAATTTAATCTATCATATGAAAAAGACATTTTTACTTATCTATCCAATCTCTCTATCATGAACGAATTATAATTATTTACTCTTTCTTTTTTTCTCTCTTGTAGATTGGAAGAAGTGAATGTTGTGACGTTGTAGAAGTGGGTGAGAAGAACATAACCGAGATCAAAATTAGGACTTGCAGGGATGATGAGATAATTGCTTAATTAGATGTTGTGACCTTAATTTCTCATTTTTTTTTTCCCACGCAAAGATACACCATGCAAATCTGATTAAGAGTTAGCAAATTCTTTGCTTGGTTAGAATCAAGATCAGCTAATTATATTTTTTGGGTGGTCGAATATAAATATATATACATATGTATTTCTTTTAATTTTTATAAATTAATAAATTAACTAAAACTGTGTTTGGTTTATGAATTTGAATAGAAATTTAGAAAAGAAAATAGAAATAATAGGTGAAATGTGAATAAAATATAGTTATATTTCACACATTTTTTATGTATTTTTTCTCTTCTTTTTTTATTTATTTATTTAAATTCTTATCTAAATTTATGAACTAAACACAATTTAAATATTTCGTTGAAAGAGAGAAATTCCTTGTGAAATTTGCAGTAGAATGGCTACAATTGCTATGATGATTAAAATTAATTTGACTTTGTTTGGGAAGAAAAATTTTTAGTTAAAAAATAAAAAATATATATTATAAATTATCATATTATTTTTTCTATTTTTAATAAAAAAAAAAAAAGAGTCAAATCCCAACAAATCCGCCCCCTTTTTCTAGCCATTCCAGAAGGTCAAACCTCATGCAATTGGTTGAATCCCTCAAAGTCATATTTGTTAGCGTTCAATTCATATATTTTGTATATTGAATGATATGTGTTGTGTAAATAAATAGAGATACAAAATCATAGAAGAGTGGGAAGTTGGAAATCGTGATTAGACTCGTGAGATCGTCGTCTTCCACTCTCCGATCACACTTGCTATTTCGAGCTTTGTCAATGTAACAGTTTCAATTGGTAACTCGAAAATAATAAAACTTAAATAGCCCGAGTTCAAAATGACGTCGTTTTGAATTTTTTATTTTATTTTCCCTTTCTCTTTCTCTTTTATCTCTGAAGATGAAGAAAATGAAGATGAAGATAAAGATGAAGATGAAGATGGAGATGAATATGAAGAATAAGAAGAGACAAGAAAGAAAGAAGAGGGAGCTGGGGAATACAAAGAGAGAGATATACATCATCATCAACAACAACATCCTCATCAACATCATCATCATCAACAACATCATCATCAACACATCATCATCAACAACAACATCTTCATCAACATCATCATCATCAACAACATCATCATCATCAACATCCATCGATTTTGTAAAATTCATCAACAACAACATCTTCGTCATCATCATCATCATCAACAACATCACCACCATCAACATCCATTGATTGTGAAATCCATATTCATCGATTTCGATCAAATTGATCGATTTCAAACCCTAGGAGAAGAAGAAGAAGAAGAAGAAGAAGAAGAAGAAACTCAATGGAGTCTTTGGTCGCTCAAATCCAAGGGCTATCGAGCAGTGGTGATGGTGGAGCTCTCTCTCTTTTATCTCTTTCTTCTTTCTCCTCTCTCTTTCTCTTTCTCTTCCTCTCTCTTTCTCTTCCTGTTTCTTCGTCCCTGTGTTTGTCGTTCAGAGATCTAATACGGAAAAAAAAAACTGCCAAAAACGATGTCGTTTTGAGCAGTTGAGCTATTCGAGCCAAAAGATTTTCGAGCTACGAAGTATTATTGATCTAAGAAACACAGTGCGAAACCAGAGTAGAGGAGATGAAAGAGCCATTATAAGGACAAGAGAAGGGTTTGAGAATGGAATGAGGGTTAATCTGTTAAAAATGATTTTCATTTTGAGCAGATTTGGAAATTGGTTACTTTAGTTGTTTTTTCTAATTAATTTTTTATAAAAAGACACGTAAAAATAAAAATAAAAATAGTGATATGATTGGCAATTTCTACTTTTTAACCATTTTAGCTAAAAAATCTCACTTCGGACAAGGTCCTTTTATCAAGGACGGATCTAGGAGGTGCGGACGATAGCGATCGCACCCCAAAAAATTTGAAAAATATTATATATTATACTAGAAAATTTAAAATAATAAAAAAAATTTGAGAATTTGCATCCTCAAACATACTTTCGTACCCCATGGTGATAAGTGGATCCGTCTTTGGCTTTTATATCAATTTAAAATAACAAATAAGCTAATGATACATGTTAAAAAAAATTCAAAAGATATTTGGGAAGCAAATATTTTAATTTAAAAAATAAAAATTATTAAATTATTATTTTTTATCTTTTACAGTTTTTTAAAATTATTTAAAAAGCCAATTCTCAAACAAATCTTCAACCGTTACTCTCTTTAGGCGGAGATGAACCAAAACGATATTTAGAATGGCACCGCTACATCTACATAATTTTGTTTCCACAAATTCTCCCTAAATTTGAAGGGATTCGAAAGTAAAAATTATGTGAATGAATCATTAATCTGTTTAGAATTAGAATTATTATCGAGTTCAAAATTTGAAATTTAAATTAATAAAATTAAAATATCAAAATTTAATTTGTTAGAGTAGGCCCAAGGCCCAAACCATATTGGACTAATTTTTAGCCCAAACCATTCGACCCAATCCATATTTGTGCGAGTGTAGGCTCTAAGGCCATGTTTGTATTGGATATGATTTTTAATCTCTTTTCATAATGCAATACCAATTTAAATATGTGATATGGTACGCAATTTAATGGGGTTTGGTAATTAATCTCATATAATTCAATTTGTCCAAACAAATATGATCTAAATGGATTGACATCATACCTTCAGCCTAAATTATGCCTAAATTATTTAGGCTTAACCAAGTAGGTTTAGGGCTATTTTGATGCCAACACTCGCAAAAATAATTTGTAGCCCAATAAAAATCAAGGGTTTTTTACCAGCCGGTTGTAATAATTGAATCTATTACTCATTAGGTCCTAAGTTTCTATCTCATGTACTAGGAAGTCCTGTTATATTTATTTTATCCTGATTTTGCCCCTGCTATTATACTGCCAGAGCCATTGATGAATTAGTGGTGTAGGTGAACATGAGAACTGCCTTTGTGGCCTTTGGATTTGAGAGAGATTAAGAAAATCGACATGAATGAAGATGGGGTGTGTCGACATTGACGAGTTTCAGAGCCATTGATGAATTCATTGGTGTTGGTGAACATGAGAACTGTCTCTGTGACCCTTGGATTTGAGAGAGATTATGTTAGATCTGAGAGAGATCAAGAAAATCAACATGAATGGAGATGGGTGTGTCAACATTGACGAGTTCAGAGCTCTGTATTGCTTAAATCAGTGATAAATTTGCTTAAACCAGTGATAAATTTATCACTTATGAATTTATTAAAAAATTTACAAATAGTAGACTTGATTTGAGAGAGAAAGATGGGGTATCACAACAAATTTATCACTGAATTAAGTAACAAATTAAGCAACAAATTTATCATTCATAAATTAAGTAACAAATTTACCATTGAATTGAGTAACAAATTTATCAGATCAGTTACACATCTGTAGAAGATCAACAACACCTTTCAATGTACTGATTGGACACTTTGCATCCCAAACCGGTGATAGAGGAAAATGGTGGCAACGACGATGTTGAAGATGGTAGAATGGTAATGGAGGAAGATGGTGGCAACGACGATGTCGAAGATGGTAGATCGATGATGGAGGATTATGGTGTTGAAGCTAGTAGATGAATGATGGGGGAGGAGCAACGGTGATGGCAATGAAGAAGAAGGAGATGATGATTGGTGATGGAAGAGGAAGAAATGGTGTGCTGGTGACAGAAATATGAGGGAGAGAGAGAGATAGGGATGTGTTTGGGTTTAGGATAAAATCACTCAATTGAATGTAAGGGGTAAAAATAGAAGATGTGTTAAATTATTTTGGGTCAGGACTTCCTAGGAATTAAGTCCGGTCTAAAGGACCGGCCCGTAACTCCCTCAAAAATCAATTGATATGTATGTATTTTTTATTTTCACCAATATATCAAGGTGTAGATGGTATATGTCAAATGATCAAATATTGTTTCTATCTTATGCACTTTTTGTCTCAAATTGTTTGTCTGATATGAAAAACGATAAGTTAAAAATAATGCATTATAGCATCAAAATTTATAATTTTTTTCACCAATTAAAAGATTTTATGAGTTTTTTTAAAAATTTTGATACAGAAATAAATAATTTTTAAATTATCATTTTTATGTGCTTCTTCTCATATAACATTATATAAAATAAGAAAATAAAATAGGGAATTCGCTGGAATGAGTTTCTGTCACGACCCAAACCCGTCCCTATGGGTTTAGCACCGTAACCAGCCAGTAATCCGAGACTACCAAAGGCCTGCTGGACAATAATACAGTAATACAGAGTACAGGGGCATGGCGGAAGCCAATACAGTAAATAAACAATGTCCAATGAGTCGACAACAGATGCAAAAAGATTTTTCATACCTTTATACTTTCGATGTAATAGCAAGCACAAAATATACAATCAGTCAAAACTGGGACTTAATCCCTATTAAACAGTACGGTACGGTGCTATCAGTCTATATAGTAAACAAAACAGTTACAGAGACAAACGGGGAAATAAAGCACCCCTAAGCCCCTAAGCCATAGCTTGATAGGCTCGGAACCTCACAGTGAGGCACAGTGGTTGGCTTGACAGAATTAAAGCTTGCTTGACGCTCCTAGTCATGCGGTGCCCTGTACACCTACATATATATATGAGCGAGGAGCTAAAGCCCGATGAATAACACAATGCGTAAAGGGGTTAAGAATAAATGTCATTTCAAGATGAAAACAGTCATTTCATCGGTTTATCACTATTCGGTTTGTGGCTCATATTTGTGTCATAACAAATTATCAAGTTAAGGATATATGGTACATCCATTGGCATAACAAAGATAAGAAACAAGAGGTCTTAAAAGAGGGTCTTATGAACCAACAAAGAAATGATGGCCATCGATAGCGATAGTAATGCGAATAAGATATAATGTGATAAGATTATTTCAGAGAACAACGATGATTTGTGGATTCAAGAGGTGTCTCGTCAGACTCTAGAGGTGGCTCACACAGTAGCACTTAGTTCAGTAGATTCTAGAGATGGCTCACGATTAGCACTTAGTTCCGACAAAGACTTTGTTCCATATCAGAAATACAGAATGGCCATCATAACAGTAAACAGTAGTGGTTCCAAACTTGGGAACCGACAGAGCTCTCTCTGTCACAGTAACAGTAAATAGTAGGTGCCAAGGATGCCACAAGATGCTGTAATATAAGACATACGTTCATTCAAGACACGATGTCGGTGAATAGTTCAATTCAGTAAATAGTTTCGTGAACAGTTCAATTTAGTAAACATTTCAGTTCAGTGAACGGTTCAGCAAACAGTTCAATAAGGTAAACAATTCAATAAAGTAAACAGTTCAGAAGATAATTATTTTTGAACATATCTTTACACAGTTGTTACTCACAGAGTTCAGGCTACTGAAGCTAGAGTGTCCCTCAAGAAGCCAACCCTACACGATATCTGAGGATGAACACACACTAAGCTATACAGTTGGGGAAGATCAATAACTTAATCCCTAATTTGTCTCGGTGTGTTCTACATCTATATCCTCATTAAGATGTCTTAAACTAGGCCTAAGAATGCCTAGAATGGGATGAGGATGCAAAGATGCACTCAGACAACATTTTACAAAACTTGCTGAAAACAGGGGTCTCGCTCGAGCGAGCCTTCCTTCGCTCGAGCGAGCTTGCAAAATCAAAGGGTTCGCTCGAGCGAGAAATCCTTCGCTCGAGCGGTCTGTCAAAAATGCAAAAGTACTGGATGCTGAGTTTTTACGCTCGAGCCACCATTTCTTCGCTCGAGCGGAGCTCTGAACAAACGATGGTCTCTCGAGCGAGGAATCTTTCGCTCGAGCGAAGGAGCCAAATTCTGGAATTTCCAGATTTGCCTCCCAAGCTCAAACCAAGCATTCTCCCACTCTATACTCGACCTCTTGGGCCCAAATTCTGGAAAACACATCACAACTCAATATATAACAAGTTTCAAAGCTCAATTTGTGGATTTAAAGCCCAAGAGTGAGTCAATTAAATCCAATTTTCAAACCCATTTTCAAGAACAATCTTCAAACATGACATGCATGGGTCAAAACCATTTCAAAGCTTCAATTCTTGCTCTAATGAGCTCAATCCTTTCAAAACAAGATGAAAACATGGACTTGTACATAAATGTGAACATGCATGCAACCTTTTGCCATGAAATCAACTCAAACTTTAACAATAGCAACATGCATGTATGAATTAGACTTCATATCAACATTATTGAACCAATTCATGTCTTAATTCTACAATTTAACATGAATCATGCAATAAGCAACTTAAACACATCAATGAGAAGATGAAACACTAACCTTAAGTCTCTAACTCAAGAATATAAGCTCAATTTTGTAACCCTCCAACAATTCATCCAAGTTCAAGCAAAAGTGGGATGAATTCAACTCTCTTAGTCTCTCTCTCTCTCTATATATATATATATATATTTCGGTGGGGAGCATGAAATGAACTGAAGGAAAATGTTTGCTAAGTGTATCACAAGCTTCAAAAAGGTTTTAGATGGTGGGCCACTAGAGTGGCAACTTGGTAATTAAGTCCAACAATGTAACCTAGCTTATTTTAATCTATTTAATCATACCAAATCACTTTTTCAATAAATGTACCATAAATCCACATAAATTATGGTGATCACAGACCATTAATCAATTTTCGATTTGGCCGCCGGTAAGGCCTTCAATTTGCAGTTTAATACATACGACGAGAACAGGTAATTTGGCAGTCAAATAGATAGATTATGCATTTAAACAATTACATTCAATCGATTCAGTTTCGGATCTCAGTCAATCAGTTCAGTGCTTCAATCAATTCAATTATCAATCATGTTCAGTCTCAGTTTAACAGTAAACAGTAGGTAATCAGTAAACAGTGACGAGGGTTGTTACTGTTTCACAGATTTTGGGGTTTGATAATGTGATGATAGAAAGAAGGATTTAGAAGAGGTGTGTTGTGGTGTAGGTGGATTTATCATACACCTAACTTTTTGGAATAATTTACACCAAACCTTTGACATTTTACTCTCATAGATGGTTTTCTAGACTCAAATGCATTTATTCTTTACAGTAGTAACTTTTATTTTCATAAAAGTATATGAGAGGGTAATTTATAAATCAATTGGTCCGAGCTAAGGAAATTGCCTTCTTTGTGGAGTTGGGCCACGCAATGGGCTGGGGTAAGAAATGATATAACTCGGTCTAAAGGCTAACTGGTTTGGCCTAGTTGAGGTCTGAAACGAGCTAAGCTTCACATGTAGTTGTGGTGAGATAATTGCATCATTGTACATTGTTAGCTCGGTCTTAAGTTGTTAACCCAGTTGAAGTATACCAAATCGAGGTATAGTCAATGAAGGGAAGAACCGAGCTAGTTGGAGCTCGGTCGTTTCAACTGCTTTAGTATGTCCGTGATAGCTTGGCCGTTTTGTGATACTACGGAGGTAAAACCATCTCACTTGGTTTAAGCAGTGAGAGGGGTGTTGAAGGATAAGCATTATCTTTCAGGAGTATGATTCCTAGGAGGACTCTATATGGAGGAATAAGAGTCCTACTAGGATTGTGCTTTGCGGAACCTATAAAAGCTCACAACATCATCTATGTAGAGGTAACACAACTTTGACTCTCGAATACACAGAGCTTTTGCCTATTTTGCTGACTTAGGCATCAGAGAGGTATCCGGCACACACCCGCCGGCTAGCTCACGTTTGTGTTTTTAGGGAGTAAAGCGACGACGTTTGGAGGAGCACAGACTTGATCAACAGGATTATACGAGAAGGTAATTTCGTGCTCGTACAATTGGCGCCGTCTGTGAGAAGTCCAGAAAGGACAAAACCTCTTGATCAAGTTTTCTTCGCTAGTTGAAAACAATGGTGCACAATGAAGACTTGCCACAATCAGCTATCGACGGGCAAACCCCGGAGGGGGGTGGAAGGAGCGAAGGCTTGCCTTCTATCCCTCCCATGGCGGAT
This sequence comes from Camellia lanceoleosa, assembly GCA_025200525.1. Taxonomy (NCBI): domain Eukaryota; kingdom Viridiplantae; phylum Streptophyta; class Magnoliopsida; order Ericales; family Theaceae; genus Camellia; species Camellia lanceoleosa. Next base: position 134,764,728 of record CM045761.1, on the reverse strand, counting down.
TTAGAACCCCAGCGACAGAACCCCTGGAGGGACGCAAGGGGGAGGCGGGCTAACAGCCCCCGTCACTCACAAAGTCCTGAAAGACAGAGGTGGAGGATAGACCCTCAAGTTCTGGAAGATCGCGTAAAGGAGCAGGACGAGTTGATACGAAGGATGGTGGCGAATAGGAGTCAATGAAGCGCCAGATAAAAGGAAAATGGGTGGCGACAGGAGAGGGGTGCAAAAGCAATACGCCTCCTCGCCACTCGGGAGATCGTGGTAGGCATACCACACCATCGCAAGCAGAGAGTAGGAGCCTTAGAACGGGCAACACTCAATCAAGGACTTCTAGGACTCGTTACTCTAGGTCTGAGAGAACAAGAACTGAGAGGTCTTATACTGAGGGAAGCACCTATCGGCCCTCGCACATGCTCCAGAAGTCATCTAGGCACACGGAGTTGCCTCGATCATCTGACTTGCGAACTGTGCTTGAAGAAAGGGCACGATGGAAGGAGGTTGCTAGGGCGCACGACCCGCGTAGAGTTTCAGCCCTCCAGCGGTTAGCACCTCGGACTCATGGGAGCGCCGAGGTTGGAATGCCAATGTCGCGCCTTGCTTACGAACCAACAGACAAAGCGTTAGCAAGGTTACAAAGCTCATCGTTCGTTCCGGCAATTGAAAATGCACCACTACCTTCGGGCTTTCTCCAGCCCAAATTCACCACTTATGAGGGGAAAACAGACCCCTACATGCACCTAAGTCACTTCTGCCAGGTTATGGCAGTACCGGCGGAACGAGGCTTTGATGTGTATCCTATTCCCATCCAGCCTGGGCGACCTAGTTTTAACCTGGTTCGAAAGGCTACCAGAAGGCAGCATCGCCTCGTGGGCACAGTTGGCAGAGGCGTTCGTGACTAGATTCAAGACGAACACCAAAACACCACTGGAGATTGATCAGTTACTCTCCATTGACATGGGCGACAAGGAGACGTTGAGATCTTACAACAGTCATTACTGAGAGACCTTCAACCAAATTGGGGATTGCCCTACAAACCTTGCTATTGCACAGTACAAACGCGGTCTGCCAGTCAGAAACAAGTTGAGGGACTCAATTACTATGACGCCACCCCTCACGATGGAGGCCTTAATGGAGCGAGTGCACCAACATATTCGCGTGGAGGAGGATGACACCCGTGCTAAAACAAAATTTGGCACAGCAGCAATGCCAGATAAAAAGACTACGGCAAAAGTTAATACGGTAGAACGACCAAGTAGGAATGGGCGAGGCAGGCGGGCCAACAGAGAGGACCCAAACAAAAGGTGGTTAAGAGTTCGCATTGCCATTACCACGGTGTTCAAAAAACTGATCTACCGAATTCTCAATGAAATACGCAATGAACCTTTCGTCCGATGGCCAGCAAAGTTGGGAGAGGCACAAAAAGACTATGACGAGAGGTCTCGGTGCACCTTCCATGATGAAAAGGGACACCGCACTGAAAATTGCATGCCATTGAGGCAGCATTTGGAGGAGTTAGTGGCAGCGGGGCACCTAGACCAGTACATAGAAGGAGGGACACAGCCAGCCCCCTAGAACCACAACAGCCCAAACGGAATACCGGTCAATGCCCCATCTCAAGGCGTGATTAACGTAATACATGGAGTATTCGAACCTGAGCAGATATGTGAGCTCAGGGGGATGATCAAAAAGGCTGAGCACTTAAGGGAGGTATTAAGTGCACAACCTGCCATCAAAAAGGGGAGAACAGAGGCCATAAACGTGATATCTTTCTCAGACAAAGATTTGGCAAGGGTATACTGCCCTCACAATGATGCACTAGTTGTCACTCTATGCGTCAAGGATTTCGACATCAAACAGATTTTAATCGACCAAGGAAGCTCATGTGAGATAATGTATTATGAAGCATTCAAACAACTGAAACTGGAGGGTAAAGACTTGGCACCTGCAACATCTCCCCTGATCGGATTCAACTCAATGCCAGAATAGCCAGTGGGAAAGATAATCCTCCCAGTCAAAGCAGGAACCATGACAAAACAAGTGGAATTCTGGGTATTGAAAGTCCCTTCCACCTACGACATAATCCTGGGGAGGGCATGGTTGCATGCCAAACGATCGGTCGCGTCAACCTACCATCAAGTATTACGGTTCCCTAACGACGCCAGAGTGATAGAAGAGGTCTTTGGAGATCAAATTATGTCAAAACAGTGCTTCGTCACAGTAAATGGCAGTCGCGTTACCAAAGGCTATGTACAGATGGTGGAAGAACCTGAAAGCAGTAAACTATTTGCGGACGTTGGCAAGGCAGCTGAACAGAAGGTAGTGGAAGACTTGGTACAGGTAAGGATAGATGAAAAAGACCCAGAAAAGTTCTTTTTGCTCGGCTCGTCATTGTCTAGCACTGAGAGAATATAGGTCATGAAATTCTTAACCTCTAATCGAAGTGTTTGCCTGGACGCCGTATGACATGCCTGGCATTGACCCAAACTTCATCTGTCACCAACTAAACGTCCATCCAACTGCCAGACCAGTTATACAGCGCACTCGCAGATCGGCACTCCACCATACCGAGATAGTGGCGGAAGAAGTGAGAAACTTGCTGGAGGCAGGAGCCATCAGAGAAGTGCACTACCCCAGATAGATCTCCAATACCGTAGTAGTGCCAAAGAAGAACGGAAAATGGCGTGTCTGCATGGACTACAAAACAATCAACAAGGCATGCCCAAAGGACAACTTTCCCCTACCGCGGATAGACCAACTGGTAGACCTGAGGGCAAGACACAATTGACTTAGCTTCCTTGATGCGTACAGAGGTTACCATCAGATCGCTATGTATGAACCAGACTAGGAGGTCACATCCTTTACAACGCCTAGAGGACTGTATTGTTACAAGGTCATGCCCTTTGGCCTAAAAAATGCAGGGGCAACATTCCAATGGATGGTCACCAAGATGTTTGAACCATTGTTAGGCAGAACAATGGAGGCTTACATAGATGACATGGTGGTCAAGAACAAGGATGAGAAGAACCATCTCAGGGACCTAGGTGAGATGTTCCAGATTCTGAAGAAGAATAAGTTGCGCCTAAATGCATCCAAGTGTGCATTCAGCGTAGGATCGGGTAAATTTCTAGGCTTTCTGGTGACCAACTGAGGTATAGAAGCAGACCTGTCTCAGATCAAAGTAATCCTGGATCTTGAGAGGCCCAACACAGTCAAAGAGGTGTAGTATCTCACTGGCCTAGCAGCCGCACTCAACCGGTTCATAAGTTGGTCGTCCGATAGATACTAACCATTCTTTCAAGAACTAAAGGCCAAGTTTGAGTGGGATGAAGAATGCGACCGCGCCCTAGAAAGCTTAAAAGAGTACATGTCTTCTTCACCGTTGCTAGTAACCCCAATACCTGGAGAAGAGCTCTTTTTGTACCTGGCAATTTCACAGTATGTAGTCAGTGCAGTGTTGGTCAGAGCGGAAGGACTCCAACACCTGCCCATCTTTTATGTTAGCAAGACTTTGCTGGATGTAGAAACCAGGTACTTACCATTGGAAAAGTTGGCCTTAGCCTTGATGATGGCCTCAAGGAAGCTGTCGCATTACTTCCACACCCACACTATAATTGTCCTAACAGCTTTTCCTCTAAAAGCTTTGTTTGAGAGGGTGAACTTTTCTGGGCGAATCTTGAAGTGGGCGGTGGAATTGGGACAGTTTGACATCAAGTTTCAGTCCAGAATCGCAATAAAAGCTCAAGCTTTGGCAGACTTTGTGGCAGAGTTCACACCAGGAAGTCATCACATCTGCCCAGTTGACTTGACTGGTACAATAGAAAGAGGGATGGAAAGTGCCGCAGGAAAGTGCCCAGATGCCCAGCCACAGCTTAGGGCATACCGGATTGAAGAAAAGATGGAAGAGGCAAACCAAGCCACTCCCAGTGAGGCCTCATCAAAAAGCAGAGATTTGAGGCAGTCTGATAGTGAAGATACAACACCTACAGCAGCTAGGGACTTGGAAGAAAGCAACATTCACGACCCCAAGACATCATCCGACTCCTTCACTTGTTGGAAGCTATTCGTTGGAGAGATGTGGAAGCTTTTCGTGGATGGAGCATCCAATAGGCATGGTGCAGGACTTGGCATAGTCCTCATCTCACCAGACGGCTTAGTATAAGAACAAGCAGTCAACCTTGGCTTCCCAACATCAAACAATGAGGCGGAGTATGAAGCACTCTTGGCAGGCCTAAAATCAGCACTCTTCATGCAGGCCACCGAGCTAATGGTTTACAGTGACTCCCAACTGGTAGTAAACCAAATTTCAGGCGAGTACGAGGCAAAAGATGATAGGATGGCTAAGTACCAAGAGTTAGTCAGAAAGGAGATCATGAAATTCGAATTAGTGTGGATAGAAACGGTCGGCGAAAAGCGATGAGAGCAGATGAACTGGCGAGCTTAAGCCGATGGCAGATACATCCATTCCACATCCATTACCGATCAACTTCCTACCAAGACCAAGCATTGAAGAACTCGAAGTAGCTGAGGTATGTTGTGCCGAACTAGGCCCTTCTTGGATGGATCCCATTATAGTGTTCTTAAAAGACGACATCTTACCCGAAGACAAGAAAGAGGCCAACAAAACAGGAGCAAAGTCACAGCGATTTTGGCTCTCTCCATCAATGGCCTTGTACAAAAAATCTTTCACAGGGCCTTATCTGAAATGTGTTCATCCCAGCAAGGTTGAAGCATTCTTGTTCAAGATATACGAAGGCGTATGCGGAAGCCACCAAGGAGGAAGATCGTTGGCTTACAGAGCAATTTCGCAAGGATATTGGTGGCTTTACATGCAAGCAGATTTAGAGAAGTATGTCAAGAAGTGCGAGAAATGTCAGAAGTTCGTACACCAAATACATCAACCAACCAGAGAGCTTCTACCATTAACTAGCCCATGGCCCTTCGCAATGTGGGGCTTGGACATAGTAGGACCACTTCCAATGGCGCCCGGCAACAGAAAGTTCTTTCTTACAGCAACAGACTACTTTACAAAATGGGTGGAAGCAGAAGCACTCGCCTCAATAAAAGAGAAAGACGTGAAGAAGTTCGTCTGGCAGAATATCATCACCCGATTCGGCATGCCCAAGGCTTTAATATCAGACAACGACACTCAGTTTGATGGCAAAACTTTTAGAGGCTTTCGTGAAGAATACAAGATAGAATTCTACAACTCTATACCGGCATACCCCCAAGCAAATGGCCAGGCGGAAGCATCAAACAAAGTTGTCTTGGATGGATTGAAGAAAAGGTTAGAGAAAGCAAAAGGAAAGTGGGCTGAGGAGCTTCCTCATGTTTTATGGGCTTACCGTACCACATCTCGGCGATCAACTGGAGAAACGCCATTCTCCTTAGCCTACGACATGGAAACAGTAATCCTATTGGAAATTGGCCTCCCCACTATCAGAAGCGAAAATTTTAACCCAGGGTTAAATGGAGAAGCCATAGCCTTGGAACTCGACCTTGCGGAAGAAAGAAGAGAAAGAGCACTGGTTCACATCGCCTCATACCAGCAAGAGTTATCCAGAAAATATAACAAAACAATACATCCGAGGCAATTCAAGATTGGAGATTGGGTACTGCGCAAAGTAATGGGAAACACCCTAGTACCCGGAGATGGCAAGTTAGGGCCAAACTGGGAAGGACCTTACAAAGTGGTTGGATTAGTAGGAAAAGGGGCATACCACTTGGAGGATGAAGACAGCAAGGCCATTACCAGGCCATGGAACACTGCCAATCTCAAACTATTTTATTTTTAGCTTTTCTTTAAAGTACTTGTAATTTTCCGTTTTCAATAAAACAAGAGTTTCTTTTCAGTATAATTGTTTTCTGCCGTAAAAGTTGTTTTAGTGAACTAAGGGCATTGACAGTAGAGTTAGCCGGAACAACCAACTTTGCGCTCTCTTCAGCTGAGATCAAGATCTAAGCTGAAGAGGTTGGCTGGAAAAACCAACACTTCTCCTAAGCTGAAGATAAGGATCTAGGCTGCAGGACGTTTGGCAGGAATAACCAAACACTCCGCTATAGGTTGGCAGGAATAACCACCTTTGAGCTCTCTTCAGCTGAGATCAGGATCTAGGCTGAAGAGGTTGGCTGGAAAAGCCAACACTTCTCATAAGCTGAAGATAAAGATCTAGGCTGCAGGAAGTTGGCTGGAAAAACCAACACTTATTGCTCTTCAGTCGAGATAAGGATCTAGGCTGAAGAGTGGTTGGCTGGAATAACCAACTCTAAGTAAATTTTAGCCGAAACAAGGATCTAGGCTGAAGAGTGGTTGGCTAGAATAACCAACTCTAATTACTCTTCAGCCGAGATAAGGATCTAGGCTGAAGAGTGGTTGGTTGGAATAACCAACTCTAAGTACTCTTCAGCTGAGGTAAGAATATAGGCTGAAGAGTGGTTGGCAGGTATGGCCAAACAGATTACAAGGTTAAGACCGAGATAGGTATCTCGGCCAGAAAAGGTAAACTTTATACAAATTTTAGCTGAAAAAATAAGTACAGGTATGGAATAAGCTGAGCAAAAAGATGAAAAAACTGAAGATTTCATTCCAACCGTGAAGTACAAAAGGTGGGGCCTTAGCTCGGTTATAAACTTCATTGATACTAAAAGAAGAAAAATACAAAATCAGGCAAAGAGATCTTCCAGATCGGTGTCCAAATCAACCCGGGCTTCGCCCAAAGGTAGCTCAGTTATGGTAAGCACACCTTCATTGAGCTCTGTCGAGGGTACCACGCTGATCGCAACAGGCAAAGGCGGGATGGAAACCACTGGAGTGGGAGAGATAGATTGGCGACCGAGCTGGGCGTTGTCTTGAGGAGTAGGGTCCTCGTCGTCCTCCCCTTCTTGAAGAAATTTTTGTTGCACTGCATTTGCGTATTCCACCATATAGCTCGGTATAAAATGTGAAGGAGGATTCAGGAAAACCTCGGTCTCTTGGCTATGACCGAGCTGCGCCACAGCCGCCTTTCATCCACATTTAAAGAATATGTCTTTCGCAGCTTCGCATTGTTGGATGTAAGTGGCTTCCCTTTTCTTGTAACCCCGGTCTTCAGCATTTTCCACGTTTCTCTCCAACCGGGCGATCTCAGCATTCTTCTTTCCCTTAAGCTTGGCTAGCTTGCGCAGATATTTATCTTTTAGCACGGCCGAAGCCTTTTTTTTATCTGCTTCGGCCGAGTTGACTAGTCCGGTGAGTCGAGCTATTTCAGTCTGTAGCTCGGCCATCTTCTGCTTGGACTCTTCTAGCTCGGCTGATTTAGTATTGGCCTTTGCCACGGCCTGCCTTGTGGTCTTTCGAAGTTCCAGCACGCGCTTGTGAGCGACGTGGTTCTTCTGTAGGGCCTGCAAAAGAAGAGATAAACAATTGAGTAAAACCGAGTAAATAGATGCGCAAAATGAGAAAGCAAAAAGAAAAGTACTCACCAACACCATTGACTTGGCGGCTGAGCGGATGGCTTTTAGCTCGGTAAGGTGATCGTGGTGTTCCATGTCAGGTGGCAGACACACACTTTTTGCAAGGTTCAAGGCAAGAGAGTGGTCTTTGTCTTCTACGACTAAATCAGTGCTAGTAATAGCACGGTTCTTGTAGGTAATCTTTGGTACCCATTCAGAGGAGCTAGCTTGGTCAGAGCGCTCAGGTTGTGGGCTCGGAGGTGTAGTTTGGGGAAGCAAGGTTTCATCCTTGTCAACAAGGCGTGGCTCGGTTGTGGAAGTCTGAGCACGCTTGCTGGGTCGAGATGATGAAGGCAAGGCGGTTGGAAGGGCTACCACGGCCCCTTGTGTTTGGTCGGCTTGTGGTACCTCGGCTTGATTTGTTTTGGTAATGAGGGCCCTTACTGCTCTCTTCTTGGCCATCTCTTGTTCTGCAGTTAAAGGGATAAGGTTGATTAGTGGAAGAGTTGGGTCAGGTTCATGAGAGGGTTCCAGAAGAAAATCTGTTACCCTGGTCTTCCTTCTACTACTGTATCTATATGTCGGCTCAAAGTTGAGTAGCTCGGCCTAACCTTGATCGCGATATTGTAGCGCGGCGCGTAGTGCGTCTAGATTGGGGTAACTATACTGGTCTTTAGATGGTTTAAGTCTGCATAAAGAAAAAAGACAACGGTTAGTACGGTCAAAAACATATAAACAAAGTAAAGGAAGCACAAAACTAAGCCGAGGTAATTATACCGGCTACTCCTTTATTCCAGTTGATCCGGTCTCTTCGTATGTGGGCTTCTTGATTTTCGAAGTTACCAAAGACCTAGAAAAAGTCATCATCATTTACATCTTTGTCTAGGGTATTTTTATTATCTTCTCGTGACGTCTTCTTATTCTTAAATAGTACACCTAGCCATCTTCGTTTTGGCCAAGTGAATACTGGTGAAATAGCTCGGCTAAATCGAGATTAAGGCCAAGTCGGCGGTTTAGCTCGGCGATGCCATTTATTATTCGATATGAATTGGTTGAAAGTTAGGTAGGGCAAAGTCTTGTTTGTCTGAGGAATTCACAGAGAAGAGGCTGTACGGGGAATCGGAGCCCGGTTTCTACAATAGAAAGAAGGGTGAAGGGAACGAAGCCCGGTTTACCTCAGAGAGTGGTGTCTAGTTCGGCTAAACTAAGGTGAACATCATCAGGGATGTTGTAGTCCCTTCAGAATTCGGCCATAGCTCCTGGAGAGTTTACTAAGAATCTATATTTACGCATGTGGACTTAGATTAGGTATAAATTAGCTCAGTGTTGAGAAGATGTTCAGTATCTCGATTGAAGCATTCAAAGGAGTGCCTGGGCAACCTAAGTCAGTCTGCAAAGTGAAAAGGAAAAGTGTTAAGCACAGATTGTTGGACCGTGCTAAAAGAATCAAAGGCAAAATAAATAGAGTCTTTGCTCGGCTACGTACTATACGGTCTGTTCTTAGCTCGGTTGAGACAAAGGACTTCAGCTCGGTTAAGCGGAACGAAAGGTTCCTAGCTCGGTTGAAGCTTAGGGTGTGGCATTCTTGGTTCAGTTTGGACTAAATCAGAAAGCTGGTTTGGTCTCGAGTTATAGCCCGGTAATTGGTTAAGGCTTTCTAGTTCGGTAATGCGCACACCGAATACAGTCCCTTAGTTCGACTAAGTGAAATAGAAGGTAAGACCTATTGAAACTTAATCTAGATCGGCTAGGGGCACACCTTAAAAAGGACGACTTCGATTTGAATAATCCCAAATATGTAATTTTTTTAATTTTGATTTCTTAGTTTATAACTTTAAAAAAAAAAAAAATTAAAATCCCTAGATGATGATGATTCAAAAAATAATAATAAAATCTGAATATTGAATGTCATCTTAAGCATGATGTTTTTATTTTTAATATTGACGTTTTAAATATATTTCAAAATTAAAAGCTTGAAACTATTTTTCAAATAAAAGAAAATACTTTTATTGACATAATGAATTACATACGTATATACTAATATGATTTATAAAATATTTGTGATGACTGAGTATGTCTCTAGTTTCGCTCTCTCCCGTTTAACCTTGAATTCACCCTAATAGAGTGTCGGGTTAATTTGGAGCCTTGTTGGGTGTTTGGGGTTTGTGTTGTCCGGAGGGTTTATCTCAATGTGATTTCTATTCATGTCTTTATTCGGTATTGAAGTTTCTTTCTTTCGAGAAGTGCGGGGTCAGGTCTGGAGTGCCCAGGAGTGAAGAGGAATTTTCTAGGCTGCTGGGCCAAGGCCGCACGTACGGGGCCCTAGGCCGCACGTGCGGAGAGGGGGCCGTACGTGAGGGGAATGAGGTCGCACGTGCGGTGAAGGTTGGGCAGCAAGGGTTTGCACACTGTCTAAAAAGCTCGTGCGAAGTGAGGTGCAGAAGGGGGGCATCGTACGTGCGGGAGTGTAGGCCGCATGTGCGGGAGAGGCACACCGCATGTGCGGGGAAGGGAGCCGCACGTGCGACCAACTGGGCAGCCCGAAACTCTATTTTTTTTTCCTCTTTTTGGTCCGAATGTGTAACTCATTTTAGACATTACTCTCTCACTCTAAACCCTATTTTTCTCCCCATTTTCTCTAGAAAACCTTCTCAAACACCCAAAACACCTTGATTCTTGCAAATCTTGAGTCAAGATCATCATCATCTCCCTCTAATCTTGAAGATCAAGGGCTAGAGCTTCACTTGATGTGGTGGAAGTCAAAGCTCTCCCATCTTTTGGTTCTAGGGTTTCATTTCCTCTCTCTTCATCAAGCTTGAGGTAGGGTTTCCTTTGAGTTATATATATGTTTATGTAAGTTTTTAGTTGGTTTTGTAAGCTCTCCTTGAAATTTTGAAAATGGGTTTGTGGCTCAAGGGATTGATGATTTTTGTAGAACAAACTCTATCTTGTGTTCATTTAGAGACCTTCTTGAAATTTTGGACAACATGGGTTGAGATTGAAGTGTATGATGAGATTTTATAAAGGAGATGAACAATGTTAGGGTTTTTGTGAAAACCTAGAAAATTGGGGCTTTTTGAAAACATGGGAAATCCATGGAATAAACTTCTTTTCTTGTGTTAAAATGGGTGAGTGAGTGTGGAGTTCACATTTTGGTAAGAAAAGTAGTAATCTCCTTGATATAAGAAAATGGAGGATTTACTTTTAAGTTGTCGTTCGATGCATGAAAAATATTTAACTGTGAGATGATAATTGTTGAGCACCATGGATTTTGAGAATTGAAATCTTGGAAGTTGATATTTGAAAATTTCATATAGTCTTGGAATGACTAGAATGTTAAGAAATGTGCATGATGAGAAGCTATTGCTATGTGTTAATTAGCATCGGTGGAGCATGTGGTTATTTTGTGTGATGGCATTGGAGGAAAGTAAATGAAGAAATGTTATGAGATATCAATTGTTGCATCATATCCTTATTTAAATTTTGTCATTTTTTTATACATCTTGACATGAGTTGGAAAACATTTACATTGAGAAAGGTTATATTATAATGAGAACTATGGTTATGTTAAAGGGGTAAATACGTTGGTAAGTCCGGTTAGGCGGTGTAGATGAGATTGATAAGTTGGCCTCAGTGTCCGGGGTGAAAAACCGAAAACAAGCGCGGAGGAGGTACCAATTCCCTTCCGGTTAACAACCGGTTAAGTGGGGTATTGGTAGAGCTCATAGAGCCTACTTGTAGACACCAACCTAGGGATTACCAGTGTTGTATTTACCACCTCTACTGTATAAAAATTGGAAGTTGAACTTGATGAGACTTTAAAATATTGTTGAAAACACGGTGACTTTTTATGAAGAGCATGACATGTGATTATTCTTGAGATGGCATTGCATGGCATTTGCATTTACATTCAATTTTGGACAACTCACATAAATGTATATACTTTGTTAAGGAATTCTCTACTGAGCTTTATGCTCACCCCTATGGGTTTTGGTGCAGGTAAAGATGTGGTGATCTCGCCGAACTGAGGGTGTGGATATTTTTGTGAAGAGTAAATAGCTCTCTTATTTTTGTTGAAAATTTGTAAAGCCAAGGGCTAAACGTGTATGGGTTTGAGAGACCATTTTGTGTAACTGGACTATTGCCTTGGAAGATGTAAGCCTTTAAGGGCATTTATTGTTTTGAGACTAGGTGCTTCACATGCTATAGATTCATGTGCATTTTTATCATTGAACGTATATCCGCATGTGAAACTTTTGTATAAACTCTTTTTTTAACTATGTAAAGATGGGAGGTTTATTTTCATGGCTTAGTGAATGTTAATTAATGTGGGTAGTTCATGTTGAATTATTTTCGGGGCATTACAATATTATTAATCATACTTGTCACAATTTCCTTTACACAAAGAAAATTTTCAAAATAATTACAAAAAATATAAATATTAATAATTATATTTATAATTTTTTTCATTAATGTGATAATTTTTAAAAACACCCCCTGAATGGTAATTTCCCCAATAAATTATATCATTTTTTTTAGGGAAAATTATTTATAAGTCCAATTAGGGAGACTTATGTTATATATGGTCTTACTAAATGTTCCCATAAATCCTGTGTGAAGTTTGTTGACACATTTACCCTCAATATTAGTTGTTAATATCATAAATAATGGTAAAACCATATATAGGAAATTGAATGTTACCATAGATTAAGTTTGCGAAACGTAACGTGACACCTACATAAACGTAATGTAACGTGACCATATCAGATGGGACATTACATAAACGTAACGTGACGTGACACCTACATAAACGCAACGTAATGTGACACCTACATAAATGTAACGTAATGTGACGTGATACCTACATAAACATAACGTAATGTGACACCTACATAAACGTAACGTGACATCTACATAAACGTAACATAACGTGTCACGTTACATTTCGCAAACTTATTTGATTTTTTTAATTGAATGTGAAAACATTACTTTCTATGGTAACATTTAATTTCCTATATATGGTTTTGCCATTATAGTGTATAATAGTATATTAATACCATTTATTTATAACTCATAGGATCTTGTGGAATACATTCCTATCTAAATAGAACTTGAGACTCTATAAGAAATTACACAGGACTTAACATAGCATAAGTGTCCGAAATAGGACTTATAAATAAGTCTCCATTTTTTTTAAATTTTTTTTAGACAATAGAATAAGTCTAATAATTTTTAACATAATTACACTAGATTTGTTTAAAATTTTAAGTCACATAATATTTAACCCCCTCATCTTATATACATTATTTCTATCACATTATTTACATTAATTTTTAATTATTTTTACTTTATCAAAAAAATCAATATAATTATATCAAAATTATATAACTTTTTATTAGTATAATTCACCTTTTTAATTTGGAAAAGATTCACAATTCCATTATAGAGATTCCGATTTTGACCCGTTATTTATTGTATTCCGGACTTTGGTTGGTATAGTTTAGAATGGTTATTTATATATTATTTCACTTGTCTCCCTTCTATTTTGGTTATCGGGTTATGATTGTGTGTTTAAAACAGGTTGGTTGCTTATTTTTCCAAACATGTGATGCCCATATTTTGGCTCTTGCGCTCGAGTGGGCTTCACAAATTTTGCTCCTCCGCTCGAGCAGCCATTCTTAAGCTCGAGCAAGATTTGTCAACTCTTAGTATTTCTTTTTGCAGGTTTGCAAATACTAGGAGAGTGCATCGGACGCTCGAGCATTCGGTCCCACGCTCGAGCAGGGTCTTTTATCTGCAAATATATTGGAAGTGCGTATTCTAGCTCGAGTGCCACTTTTCACGCTCGAGCCGGCCTTTGTATCTAACGCTCGAGTGTTACTTTCCACCCTCGAGCAGACTACGTATATAACAGTTCGTGAAGATGATGTTTTGAATCACCTTTTCATTTCTCTCTCTCTAAAACTTTCCAAAAACCAAGTTCTTGAGTTTCTCTTTCTAAAACTCACATTCTCTATTAGATTTCATCTAGATCCATTGATCTTTTCACTCTAATGCCCTTGAGAAAAAGGTAGAGCATCTCAAGATCTACATTTTGATCCAAATAGAAGTGGGTTTCGGCGTTTTTGGAGTTTCTCTCTTGTTTGACTCATCTTCTTCTTTTGAGGTAGGATCTTTTCTACACCTTCATATGATATTTAGCTTAGTTATTTGTATCTTGTGTAACAATAATGTGATTTGAGAGTGTTGTAAGCAAACTTAGGGTTTGGGTATAATATGGAAAGAGGGATTGTTGTTGAACATGAAATAAATGAATGTGAGTTGTGAAAATGAGATTATGGTGGATCAAAATGGTTGAGAATGATATTTGGGTTGATTTTTAAAAAAATGGGAATTTTTTTTCCCTAAAAGGACTATCATTATTATTTTATATAAATAATTAAAATTGACATTGAAAATATGAAATTGAGAGGGTATTGATAGGAATGGTGGGATTAGTTATGTATTAACTCATTCTTTGGAAATTTGAATAAATTATCTATCATGAGATTGAATATCTGTTTAGAAATAACTGTATTGGGCTATCGGTGGAGAATAGTTATGATTGTTGTAGAAATTACATAAGGATTAGGTGAATCGAAACTAATTTCTTGTTGTTTGTCATTGAATATGACTATGCTTATATACATTGTACATGTATGACTATGTAGGAGTGGAAAGATGATGTGCTCCATTGTTTGATTTTGTGTTTAAATACATTGCATATGTATGAATGATTGTTTGGGAGGAGAAAGAGGATGGATTTCATTATAATTAAGTTGGCTGAAGTGTCCTGGGTGAAAGTCCCAAAATTATACATGGGTGCCTAGCCCGCGGACGAAATATCCATAAAATGGCAATTTTAGTACTTGTATAGCCTACGTTTACGTGGGTCTTGTTTGACAATTGCCCGCGGACGAAATATCCGTGAAAGAAAAGTTTGAAATACTTATATGTTGATGATGTGATTATAGAAATAGTGAGCTGTAGTCATATTTGGGTGGTTAAGAAACGATGAAATTGGCTCATGTAATTAAATGAATTTAAAGGGAATGGCTTAAGAATTGAGTTTGGTATCTTATGACTATATAATATGTGGATGTCTTTATCACTGACGTTGTATATGCATAGTTTACTTATGCCTTTGCTAAATTTCATATACTGTGTTAGATGATTTCTATTGGGCTGTGGCTCACCCTATTTGGGAATAACATTTTCAGGTAATGATGGCATGCCTCTACCAAGACAATAGCATAGGAAGGAACTTTGGGAAGCAAGAGCTTCTTGTTTTGTTTTATTTTTGTATTGCCTAGGGCTAAATTTGTATTGAGCAAAGCTCATTTTGTTGTAACCAAGTCAAGGCTTGGAAATGTGTAAGCCAATAGGGCATTTATTTATGTTAAACTCTTTGTATTCTTTAACTTTATGTAACGAAAAGACTAAGACTCTGATTTATACTGTCATTTATATATGTTTGTGCATGTATTTATGATTTTTTTTTTTGGCGTTACAGCTTGGTAACAAAGCATACCGGGTTTGAATATTTTGGGTACGTGGGAAGTGGTTAGTACCACAATGGGTTTGTCTCGTTTGCTAGAGACTTAAGTGTGAACGATATGTGCTTATATGACAACATGCTTATGTGATTATTTGGATATGGGATTGAGTTTTGTGGATGTTAATTGGGTTCACAGGTTTCTTGGAGTCTTGTTAGAAAGGCACTAGATCACTGCTATTTCTAATTGGAACTCTAGCAACACCGCAGGATGGTCATTATCCAGAGATGAAATTCATATGTATTTACGTGATTAGATGCTTATATGGAGTGAATTACTGTTATCTAATGCATTAGGACGCGAGTGAGTTAGCTTCGGCACATTTGTGAATATGCTAATCTCTTTGTTACCATCATTAGGATGTCAGGAAGTGGTTGTGGAGGTAGGCGTGGTAGGCCTAAAAGGCATGAGGTACCTATACCGGATGAAATTCTAGCACAGGAGGAGGGAGTTGGTTTGGCTAATGTGACCGAACCGGTTGGTCAATAGGCCATGGGTGCCTTAGCTTGTGAAATGGTTGGAGCATTAAGGGAACCAATGGATATTCTCAAAGCTGAGAATCAAGTCCAAGCCTAGGTAGGTGAGGTAGGGCCTTCTTTTCTAAAGAGGAAGTTTTTCTGGTCGAATCTGGAAGAGTTTTGGGTGGCCCAAAGGAGCCACTGAAGGCAGATCAGTGGCTTGAACAAATAGTGAAGACGCTCGAGATGCTTTGCATTGAGGATGACCAGTTGAGGGTGACCTTGGCGTCTTTCTAGCTGAAAGAGGATGCAGGTTAATGATGGAAGCATATGAGGGGATGCATTGAAAGGACTTGGGAGGCCTTTGTCAATGCCTTCCAGGATAAGTTTTTGCCTCCCATTGTTAGGGAGAAATTGAGGGATCAGTTTTCTCATCTTAAGTAGTTGAACACGCCTATAGCAGAGTTTGAAGCCACCTTCACTAGCCTCTCTAGGTTTGCACCTGAGTTGGTGGCGACTGAGGAACACCATTGTTTGGAGTTTGAGAAGAGGTTGAGGACCAGACTTATGTTTCGAGTGGCCAGGTCCATGATTAGAGATTATGGGCGCCTTATGGAGACAACGGCCCATCTTGAGACCATTATGCAGGCAGAGGAGGAGAGGATGAGGGCCTCTAGGAGGAGTCAGGACAGTTAGAGGGACTGTAAGAGGCAGAGGGGATCTAACCTTCCTAGGGAGTTCAATCGAGGTCTACCTTTCCAATACCTAGCTCGGGTTCTGGGAGAGGTGGTTAAGGAGATGTGACTTGTTTCAAATGTGGCCAATTAGGTCACAAGTCTCCAGCATTGTCTTCGGCTCGTTCTCAGAGCCAGAGTTAGGGTAGAGAACAGTCGCCCACTTGCTGTCAGTGTGGTCAAACGGGGCATCTGAAGAGGTCTTGCCCACAGTTGGGTGGCACGTCTAGTGCGTCTGGTTCGAGACAGACACAGAGTCACCAGCCAGCACAGTCAGCATAGGCCTCGAGGGCCAATCAGGGAGCTTCTTCAGCTCAGTCAATGCAGCAGGCTTATGCTCCGAGGGGTGAGCAGGTAGACTAGAGACCAACAGGGGGTGTGTATGCTGTCATAGCGCTAGACCTTATACCTGCACCTTCAGTAGTGAGAGGTACCTTTTTGTTTTGCAATTCAGTTGCTAATGTGTTGATCGATACGAGTGCATCCCATTCTTTTATCTCATCTGCATTTGCATCGGTTTTGGGGTTGGAGTTGGCACAGTTAGCATCTCCTATTTTGTAGAATCACTTATTGGTGGTGAAGTTATTCTGAAACAAGGGTGTCGGGGTTGTGACATAGAGGTCGCTGGTCGTCGACTTCCATTTGCATTTGTTTTGCTTGACATGTCTAGCTTTGACGTTATTTTGGGTATGGACTGGTTATCGTCATACCGGGCTATTATAGATTGCTACTGTCAAAGGGTTACTGTATGTACCTTGAGTAGGGATTGCTTTTATTTCTTGGGGGACCGGGTGGGTAGAGTCTTATCACCGTTATATGATCCGTGTAGGCGGAGTGAACTTAGTTGTCTTCTCGCTAGCTTCTTGAATAGTGAATGTAATGAAGTCCAGCTTGAGTTGCCAAGAGTGGTTTGTGAATATTCCGATGTTTTTCCCGAGGACCTTACTAGTTTAGCACCTCACTGAGAGATAGAGTTTTCTATTGATTTAGTGCCTAGCACGACACCGATTTCTATGGAACCATATCGGTTTGCACCTACTGAGTTGAGTGAGTTGAAGGTTCAACTCCAGGAATTATTAGATTAAGGTTTCATCCACCCTAGTACTTTACCTTGGGGAGCGCCGACCCTCTTTGCTAAAAAGAAAGATGGAGCCTTGAGACTTTGTATCGATTACCGAAAGTTGAACTGGGTTACTATTAAGAATAAGTACCCAATGCCTCATATAGATGATCTATTGGTTTTGCTGTTTCTTTAAGATAGACCTGATGTTGGGTTACCATCAGTTGAGGGTAAGGGAGGAGGATATCCCAAAGATGGCATTCTGTACGTGGTATGGCCATTACGAGTTCCTAGTAATGCCTTTTGGGCTAACTAATGCTCCAACTGTATTTATTGATTTGATAAACCAGATCTTTCGCGAGTTCCTAGATCGTTTTGTGGTCGTCTTTGTGGACGACATTTTGATTTACTCACATTTTGAGGAGGAACACGAGGAACACTTGTGCGTAGTGCTTGAATTGCTTAGAGTCCATAAGTTGTATGCTAAATTCAGGAAGTGTGAATTCTGGTTGAGAGAAGTTAAGTTCTTAGGCCATGTAGTATCCGTGGAAGGGGTGACGGTAGATTCATCTAAGATAGAGGTAGTGCAAGATTGGGCACAACCTAAGAACGCCTTCGAGATTCATAGTTTTCTGGGATTGGCCGGGTATTATCGGAGGTTTGTGAAGGATTTCTCTAAGCTAGTTTCACCTTTAACTAGGCTGACGAGGATGGGAGTTAAATTTGTGTGGAATGACACTTGTGAGAAATTGTTCCAAGAGCTCAAGGTTAGATTTACCACAGCTCCAGTATTGATTATCCCGGAGAGTGGTCTAGGCTATTCTGTATATTGTGATGCCTCACGAGAAGATTTGGGTTATGTATTGATGCAAGAGGGAAATGTAGTGGCCCATGGCTTACGTCAATTGAAAACACATGAGAGGAACTACCCTACTCATGATCTAGAACTAGCAGCGGTGATATTTGCCATAAAATTTGGAGGCATTATCTGTATGGAGAGAAATTTGAGGTGTTTTCTGATCATAAGAGTCTGAAGTATCTATTTATATAGATAAACTTGGATTTGAGACAAATGAGGTGGATGGAGTTCATAGAGGATTATGATTTTGAATTACATTATCATCCGAGGAAGGCCAACGTCGTGGCTGATGCTTTGAGTAGGAAAGCAATTAGTAGTGTAGCTTGTATCACCATCCGGGAGTGGAAAATGTTGGGTACTCTCGGGGAGTTTGACTTGCACCTTGGTGAGTACGTTGAGTCTGTGGCCTTGTTTTCTGTGGTTGCCCAACCTACACTTGTGAATCGAGTGTTAGAAGCACAGAAGAGTGACCTTGAAGTAGAAACCCTCTAGAAGAAGATCTCTAGTGGGAAAGTAGAACAGGGCTTGAGTGTGTATCCTGACTCGAGTGTTAGATACCGAGACCACTTGTTCGTATCGGAGTCTTGCCAAAAGGAAGTACTCCGAGAGTTTCACCATTCTCGCCTTGCGGTGCATCCGAGAGGCACAAAGATGTATCATGATCTAAGTCGCCAGTTTCGGTGGAGGGGTATGAAGAAGGATGTAGCCGTGTTTGTATCGAAATGCCTTACTTGTCAGTAGGTGAAGGCCGAGCACCCGAGACCAGCAGGTTTGTTGCAACTCTTGCCTATAGCCAAGTGGAAGTGGGAACATGTTCTAATGGATTTCGTTGTGGGCCTTTCAAGGACTCAACATGGTAGTGATGCTATTTGGGTAGTAGTTGACCAGTTGACCAAGTCCGCGCACTTTATACCTATGCGCATGAGTGATTCAGTAGACTATCTTGCCGACTTGTATATTAGGGACATAGTGAGGTTGCACGGGGTCCTTATGATGATCGTTTTAGATAGAGATCTACTTTTCACAGCTCGATTGTGACAGAGCTTGCAGAGTTCCTTGGGCACTAGATTGACCTTTAGTACTGTGTATCATTCTTAGATTAACGGACAGTCTGAGCGTACTATTCAGATCCTTGAGGATATGCTTCGAGGTTGTGTGCTTGATTTTAAGGGGTCGTGGTAGAGGCATTTGCCCTTAGTGGAGTTTGTCCATAATAACAGCTTTCAATCGAGTGTTGGCATGGCATCATTCGAGGCCTTGTATGGCCGACCTTGTAGGTCTTCAGTGTGTTGGGTCGAGGTGGGTGATGCACTTTTGTTGGGCCTAGGGTTAGTTCGGGAAACAATGGAGAAGGTGGCGCTTATTCGTAAGAGGTTGGTTATGGTTCAGAGTCGCTAGAAAAGTTATGCCGATCGTAGGAGGAGACCCTTGTCTTTCGAGGTGGGAGATCATGTCTTTTTGAAGATATGACCTAGACGGGGTTTGATGAGATTCGGGAAGAGTGAGAAGTTATCCCCTCAGTTTATTGGCTCTTTTGAGATCCTTGAACAGATTGGGGAGGTTGCTTACCGTTTGGCATTACCGCCACAGCTTTTCGGGTTCATGACGTGTTTCACATTAGTATGCTTCGGAAGTATGAGTCGGATCCATCGCATGTATTGGATTGGACTAACTTAGAGGTATATCAGGATGCCTCGTATGAGGAGAGATCGGTGAGGGTCTTAGACAGAGGGGACCAAGTCTTGCGAGGCAAGAAAATTCTCTTAGTAAAGGTACTGTGGAAACATCATGGGGTCGAGAAAGCGACTTGGGAGCGTGAATTGGAAGTCTGAGAGAAATATCCAAACTTGTTTGTTGATATCTAATCATGTATTGAGATTTTGATTTTGATAATGAAAAGTATAAGCATTGCATATGTATTAGATTATGAGAACATTGTATATGTTATGGGCATTTTGAAAATATAAATTCAATATAAACATCATATATGTTTTGAGAATACGGAATATTGTGGATGTTGTATCACTTTTGGAAGCATTGTATATGCTATGTAAACCTTTGGAAACTTGAATCTTGATTTAAACATTTCAAATGTTTGAAAATTGTAAAATGTACTTTCAATATGGGACTTGTGTATCGAGTCGATAGAGATGGATGACTGGAGGATAGGTTATGGTGATGAACTTGTGGGAATAACATCGTTGTGAATGGTCTAATGTTGATTTTGAACTTGATTCGTAATGTCGGGAACGAAATTCCTTAAGGGGGGAAGTTATAGCGAAAAGGAATTTGTTCTTTCGAAAACTGCAGGGTCCACCCCCGATAAGTGTGAACAGTAAAACAAGGATCTATTTGAAGCTATATAGGTTCCAGACTGCAAAGCAAAAGAAAAGAGGGAAAATCGAAGCATCTGAGTGTGTTTCACCTTCAGCCAACTCTGAGATTGTAGTCCAGGTGTACCTCTTTAGACCTTGTCAGTGTTCCGAAAAATGAGCGTGCCTCCATTCCAAGTGTAAGCCTGCTTCAAGTCAAAATGGCAATTAAAGCAGCAGCAAATGTTATCTCTTGCCAACATAAATAGGGTGTCCCCTTTTCAGGCAGAGTGTGTTACAAACCCCTCCGAGAGATAAATCGAAGGTTGTGTTTGAATTGGTCTCGTTAAGGCTTGTATTCCCTTATTCGGCATTTTGTTTCAAATATGCGTTGTCACGCACGTTCCACTTGCATTGTTATGCACCGTTACACCTGCATCGTTATGCACATTATATTTCCTTTTCATACACATTGCGTGCATACGTGCATCGCTTTACTTACATGTGTTCAAGTTCCTTTTCATACACATTGCGTGCATACGTGCATCGCTTTACTTACATGTGTTCAAGTTCCTTTTCATACACATTGCGTGCATACGTGCATCGCTTTACTTACATGTGTTCAAGTTCCTTTTCATACACATTGCGTGCATACGTGCATCGCTTTACTTACATGTGTTCAAGTTCCGTTTCATACACATTGCTTGCGTTGACCGCTTGCTTTACTTACATGTACTCAATTTCCAGTCTCATTACACATTGCCTGTGCGACTGTATGCTTTACTTACATATGTATTTTCAGATTTAATTACACATTGCTTGCATGCGTGCATCGTTTTACTCATATGTTCAATTTTCCTATCACACACATTGTACACATTGTTGTGTGTTCTTTACTTACATGTGTTTGTACTTTCATAGCATTGTTATGATTACTCTAAATTGCATTGTTATGCACCCCCTTCACTTGCATTGTGATGCACGTTTCAATCGCATTGTTATGCACACTCTGTTTTCGAAACACCGGGATACGTCCCTAGGTTTCTTCACCTTCTTTCCGAAACACCGGGATACGTCTCTATGCTTCTTCTATCTTCTCTCCGTAATCCTTGGGATACGTCCCTAATCTTTGGGATACGTCCCTAATCCTTGGGATGCGTCCCTAACCTTTGGGATACGTCCCTAATCCCTGGGATACGTCCCTAACCATTGGGATACGTCCCTAACCATTGGGATACGTCCCTAGACACCGGGATACGTCCCTATGTCTCTCCTTTCTTTCTAAGCACCGGGATGCGTCCCTACGTTTCTCCCTTCATTTTCAAAACACCGGGATACGTCCCTACGCTTCTCTCTCCTTTCCGAGACACCGGGATACGTCCTTATGTTTCTCTCTTCTTACCGGGATATGTCCCTATGCTTTTTCTCCTTATTCCAAAACACTGGGATGCGTCCCTATGCTTTTTCTCCTTATTCCAAAACACTGGGATGCGTCCCTATGCTTCTCCCTATTTGGTTACAAGCGTTCGGAATACGTTCCAATGCTCACATCATTCTGAAACACCGAGATACGTCCCTATGTTTCTCCTTCTTCGGTCAAAAGCGTTTGGAATACGTTCTAATGCTTAAACCACTCCGAAACACTGGGATAAGTCCCTATGTTTCTCTCTTTGTTCCTTCATCAGCATTTCATTCGCGCTATCTTGCGCACCTTACCTGTACTTGTCAGTACATTACATTGTTTTGCATACAAACCGGCTTCGCGTAGCGTGTAAGTCCAATTATCAAAGTCTTCCTGCATATCGTTTGCATCCTGCCCCTGAACTACGCTGGTTTGATTCCTTGCAAAGGGATACGTAGGCAGCCTGCGGGCACAACCATTTATTCATATGTATTTTGTTTGTCCAAGTCTTCGGCCTTGTCAAAAATGGGTCGTCTCTGGGCTTTGACATACACTCCCGTCATTGTTATGACTTCCGAGTTCTGTCAAAGAGGGGCAACTGTAGACATCCTATTTTTGACCGTCCTCAAGACTTGGACGTCACCGTTTGAACACTCGGTGATTATCTATGTTTTGTGTTCGTCTCGAGTTCCCGGAGGCCTTGGCAGCGCGCCTCGCCTCAGGACCTCTTGACTCGACTGCTTCGTGTTCGGTTTTGGCACCAAACACCTGTGTTTTTGCCTTGAAGGGCAGGGAATGGCTTTTTGGCCATCCTCACACTTCATCGGCCCTCCCCTATCATCACCGGCTACACATGTTTGCCACCGGCCATTGTTTCTTAAAAATAATGGCCGGTCGGCATTATGTTTAGCCGACCGGCACTTTATTGTGCCGATGACCTATTTGGTTGGCCGAGACCTCTTCTTGAGGGGAATTTGAACCTTTTGAATCCCCTGTTTTAGCTTGACCCTTTTGAACTCTTGGTTTAGCTTCTCCAAGAAGCTTGACCCTTTTTAGCTTCTCTAAGAAGCTTGAACCATTTTAGCTTCTCTAAGAAGCTTGACCTTGTTAGCTTCTCCAAGAAGCATGACCTTTTTAGCTTCTCCAAGAAGCTTGAACCTTGTTAGCTTCTTGGAGAAGCTTGCACCTTTTTAGCTTCCAAGAGAAGCTTGCACCTCTTGAACCTTTTGCCTAGCTTCTCCAAGAAGCTTGGCTCTTTTTGTCTAGCTTCTCCAAGAAGCTTGGCCTTCTTGACCCCTTTGCTTAGCTTCCCTTGGAAGCTTGCCCCTTTTGACCCTTTTTGAGTTAGCTTCTCTTAGAAGCTTGGCACCTTTGCCTTGTCTATATAAGGAACACCTCTCCACCCATTTCAAGGGTTAGAAAAATCTGATATATATCAATATATATCACTCCCTCTCTATATCTCCCTCTCTCTCTACATTTGTGTAGGTTAGAAGGTTCAAAAGGTCAAGTTCTTGGCCCCTTTGCACACCACCTCTCAACCACACCTCTCCATCATCCATCTAAGCTTCTTGGAGGCCATTTTCAGAGGCTAAGGAACTGGTTTTTGGGACCAAAGGCTGCTGTCCACGTTGGTCTACAAGGGTGAGCATCGAACCCTCTTTTATTCCCCGTTTTTGCACCAGATTTTAGCCCATCTTGATTGCGGTTTTGAGCTTTGTGTATAACATAAAAAAGTTCTATTTTTTTGTGTTTAAGATACTTCATTAAGGACACTTTTGTGTTTGGGGTCGTTTACCCCCTCTTAGGCCTTGTTTGGCCTCTTATTTGTGCTTTTTTTTGTAAGCTTCGGGACCACCTTGTATTGGCCCTCCCACCACTGAAATCTTGAGGGATTTCAGTGGTGGGGGTGGTGTTTTGAGGTCCTAACAAGGAGAGGGCCATCCCCTCTCCTTGTTGTCTTGTTTGCTTGTATTTTCGGCCTTACAAAGGAGCCTATATTTGCACACCTCTTGAGATCAGATCAGGCATTTTTCAGTGGGTTTTAGGACCCCTATAGGCCATTTCCAGAGCTGGTTTGGCCTTGTTGAATGTCCATCATGTATGTGCTTAATAACCTCTTGTATAGCCCTCTAAAGGAGCTCATCATTTTTGCATGTGTTGGTTTCATTTCAGTGGTTATTTGAGCATGTTTTGGCATGGTTTATTCACTGATTTTTTATCGTTTGGTCAGATTCCATATGCATCATACACTTGCTATGTAAACCATGTTAGCTAGTCAAATTCGCATGCTAATTTAGTCCATCTTGTTAGCACTTTTTGGCCATGCTTAGAACTGGAAAAGTCCATGTTTTGGGACTGCCAAGATTCTGTCTTCATGCTTCATAGTCCAATAATGCATGCTTTGTATAGCTGTAAGTCATTCCATGTGCCTAGTTTTGCATTTCGGGGTTCATCTCATGCATCGGGTGCCATATCTCCATGTTTCGGGGTTGTTTAGCATCATATTTTGGTACTGAAATTCACATGCTTATATGCCATCTTGTATCCCTTGCCATGCTTTGGTAGAGTTGCATTTTTGTGCCTTAAGCTTGGTTAATGCATTGTGCATGCATTCCATGTATTTTGTTGCCTCACTTGCATCATTATGGCCACTGTTTTGGACCTAGTAGAGAGCTGTCCAAGTTAGTGTAAGACCATCCTTTGCATGTTGATGCATGCTTACCTTGTGTGTTGTTGCATACTTGTGTGTTGTTGTATGTTTAGGTTGCTTAACATGATGCATGCCTTGCATACTTGTATGCTTGTTACTCCCATTGTTATTCCATATCTTGCATGCTTGCTCGCTTAGGTTGTGTGCCTAACATGCATTGTGCATTAGTTGCTTGCATGCCCATGTTGCATACTTAGTTAACATGCCTAGGTTGCATTGCATGAGTATACATACCTTGCCTCTTGAATTGAGTATGATAGAGGTTGGGTTTCACTTGTTTGTTTGATGTGCATCTCATTTGAAATCAAAATGCATACTTGGTTTCTTGGGCCATCACGCATTGAAATCTTGATTGGTGGTCCGAGAATCAAGAACCATGTCCCTTTGAGTCACAAACATGATAAGGGATGTGTTGGTGCACACATGTGCTTGAAATTCTATGCCATGCACTACCTGTCCTCTGTTGCTGTCAAAACTGTCTTCTGCAGGAATTTTATGCCGACCGGCACTACATGGGTGGCCGATAACCTCATGAGCAGCCGGTGGACTTTTACCAGGGCCGGTGGCCATTTTCCTCAGCCGATGGTACTTTACAGTATACAAGGAACATGTCCCAGGACTTTGGCAGTCTTTGGAGAGGCAGGGCAGTGTAAACAGAGGCAGTAGTGGCATGGTACGGGTTTTCCCAAGCGAGCGGACTCGAGCATGCATCATCACACGCATTCAAAGCGGTATGTAGCCATCGATCTTTGCATTTAATTTAATCAGTTAGAAGTTTTGTAATAAGTAATTTAGTATTATTTATTCGGTTTGTATATTCTTCGGTCTCTCGGTGAGAGCAAATTTGTAATAAGTGTGGGTGAGTGTGTGTATGCCTTCCAACCCCACTTCTTTCTTCCCTTTATTTACACTTATGATGGTAGATTAGGGCGTTTATTTTAGCATACCTTATGCAATGCATGCGTGCATCCATGCATTTGTTTACATGCATCGGGCTCGGTACATCACGCTAAGCGCATTGTATTCCAATTTCCAAATTGAATACGTGCTATTTGTAGCATTCCATATGCCATGCTTAGGACACGGTAGAACTGTTTAGATTACACCA
Source organism: Camellia lanceoleosa (assembly GCA_025200525.1). Taxonomy (NCBI): domain Eukaryota; kingdom Viridiplantae; phylum Streptophyta; class Magnoliopsida; order Ericales; family Theaceae; genus Camellia; species Camellia lanceoleosa. The sequence continues at coordinate 134,739,062 of CM045761.1, read as the reverse complement.
TTGCTTGTGTTGCATTAGCCACTTAACATGAACTAGGATCATGCATATGATTACTAACTGGTTTTTGTTTTGGCTTGGAGTACTAGGTAAGCTTTTATGCTTTAGCATATCGCATGTGTGTGAGTGTTGCCATAAAAGTATGCTTACATGAAATAAACTGTTTGAATGCCTGTGGGTGGAGGTTGGACTGTTTGAGTTGGAATAACTCATTGAAATCCGTGTTTTAGCCTACTTGCGGGTAGCAAATTCGAATTGTTTTCAAAACAAACGGATATGCAATGCTTATTTCCAAATTAGGCAATCTAGTCTATACTTGTTTGCTGTGCGCATAACGTAGTAATTCTAGGCTAATAACCGGAATAAGAACACATAATGTTTTCAAAATCAGATATCACGGTTAGTAGAGGCCGGTCTTCGGACCGGGCGAAAGGGGGTGCTCATAGCTGACCTTCCCTGATCGTACCCAAGTTTCCGAGCCGAGGCAACTTTGGTGATGACGGACACGTGGCCTTTGGCACCGAGTCAGGGTTTCCTAAATTTCTCATTTTAAAAAAATATTTAGATGGCGACTCTGTAATCTGGCAAAGCAGTCCATGTTTGGCACTACTTTTCAAAAAATCTGTTTTTCTTCAAAACGATTTGCCAGATTTGGACTCTTTGGTTCAGATTTAGAACCGTGACATTTTGAGTCCTTTGAACTGTAGTAGACCCAATATCGAACCGGAACGGGGGGGGGGGACTCGCACTCCCTCCCGGGGGCGCGTTCGGGGACGTCTACAACTATCATTATTATTTTATATAAATAATTAAAATTGACATTGAAAATGTGAAATTGAGAGCGTATTGATAGGAATGGTGGGATTGGTTATGTATTAACTCATTCTTTGGAAATTTAAATAAATTATCTGTCATGAGATTGAATATCTGTTTAGAAATAACTGTATTGGGCTATCGGTGGAGGATAGCTATGATTGTTGTAGAAATTGCATGAGGATTAGGTGAATTGAAACTAATTTCTTGTTGTTTGTCATTGAATATGACTATGTTTGTATACATTGTACATGTATGACTATGTGAGAGTGGAAAAGGGATGCGCTCTATTGTTTGATTTTGTGTTTAAATACATTGCATATGTATGAATGATTGTTTGGGAGGAGAAAAGGGATGGACTCTATTATAATTAAGTTGGTCGGAGTGTCCTAGGTGAAAGTTCCGAAATTATACATGGGTGTCTAGCCTACGAACGAAATATCCGTAGAATGGCAATTGTAGTGCTTGTATAGCCTACGTTTACATCGGTCTCATTTGACGGCTGCCCATAGACGAAATATCGGTGAAAGAAAAGTTTGAAATGCTTATATGTTGATGATGTAATTATAAAACTAATGAGTTGTAGTCTCATTTGGGTGGTTGAGAAACGATGAAATTGGCTCATGTAATGAAATGAATTTAAGTGGAATGACTTAAGAATTGAGTTTGGTATCTTATGACTATATAATATGTAAATGTCTTTATCACTGACGTTGTATATGCATAGTGTACTTATGCCTTTGCTAAATTTCATATACTGTGTTAGATAATTTCTATTGGGTTGTGGCTCACCTTATTTGGGAATAACATTTTCAAGTAATGATGGCATGCCTCCACCAAGGCAATAGCATGAGAGGGAACTTTGGAAAGCAAGAGTTTCTTGTTTTGTTTTATTTTTGTATAGCTTAGGGCTAAATTTGTATTGAGCGAAGCTCATTTTGTTGTAACCAAGTCAAGGCTTGGAAAGGTGTAAGCCAATAGGGCATTTATTTACGTTAAACTTTTTGTATTCCTTAACTTTATGTAATGAAAGGACTAAGACTCTGATGTATACTGTCATTTATATGTGTTTGTGGATGTATTTATGATATATTTTTTTTGGGAGAGGGGGCGTTACATCCATTCTGTATATCAGATAAAAGGATAAAAACTGGGGCAATGTTTAAAAAATTACACAAAAAAGGGACTTTTCAGAATATTCTAAAAAATTGAACTATTTATGAAAGTATTATACTTTTGAAACTATTCATCAAACTAACCAGTTTTATGAAATCGAAACTTCAATCTGCAATTTCACTTTAAAATTAGATTTTTAACATGTCTTCAATCAATGATTTCATGTTGACTAAGGAGAAATGGAACATGTCAGTAATCACTAAGGATATATCAACATGAAATTACAAGTTAAAGATTCAATTTCAAGTTTAAATTGCAATTTTATAAAAGCGATTAGTTTGATAAATAGTTTTAAAAGAATTATTTTCGTAAATAGTTTCATTTTTTAGAATATTGAGGGGGAAAAAACCTCCACAAAAAGAGTAGACAAGAAATCAAACCAATGTTTCTTGTTGAATGAAAAGCACCCCCCGACCCAAAATTGCAAAAAGATTGGAGGGGAGATTGAATCTGTCAGACAACTACTTGACCATCGCAGCCAGTTCAAACCAGCTGAGAACGATCCTCTGCGGATATGTGGACCAGTTAACTAAACCACAGAGCCACTAATCACGCTCTGGTCAAGTACGGTCATATACTTGGGGGTCATTTGTGGACACTGGGCTGAGCGTATTCATACGGGTTTCTTCAGGGTTAGCAATGCAAAACTTGCCTACAGATTGATTTTTTGGAGGCTAAGAGATTTATTTACTTTGTTCTTATTAGTCTCGTTTTCTACAATTGTTTGACATCTGTTTTCCATACTGAATTTTATACCAGGGAAGTTGTAATTGTAAGTGGATTGGAATCTGTTTGTGTGCAAAGAAAATCACCATGAATTAGTTAAAAGGGTCCTCGCAATTTTCATAGACCGATATGCTCTTTGTCTCTGTAATTTTCTGATGCTTTGTTGGGCTGTTGTTTAGAATCGAAGAACAGTGACCTTATAATTATGAACTTGGACAAGTTTAGTGACTTCCACATCAAAATTTGGCAGTGAAGAACCATGTTGGCAATCAAGAAAGTGGAAATTCTCTTGAGCAAATTGCTATTTCACATTCTATAGGTGTTCTTACTTATTAATAGTTTTTTTTCCTCTTGGGTTGTTGACCATTCAGGCACTTAAGGCATGCTCTCCTCTGTTTTACTGCTGCTTCTGCTTTGGAGTGCAGGAATGGGGTTTTCTCTTTTGACGTTCTTATTGACCGTGAAACCAGCCTTCTTATTCGAGTTTGTCGGCAAGCTGAAACTGACGGCCTGCCTAGTATCGTCGAACTCGAAAAGCCCTTGAGCTCTGATACTGTTCCGGTTATAATTTTCTTCCATGGTGGGAGCTTTGTGCACTCCTCTTCAGATAGTGCCATTTACGACACTCTTTGTCGCCGCCTAGTGGGCATTTGTAAGGCTGTTGTGGTATCAGTGAATTATCGACGAGCACCTGAAAACCGTTACCCTTGTGCCTATGGTGATGGCTGGGCTGCTGTTAAGTGGGTTAGTTCAAAGCCATGGCTTCAAAGTCGAAAGGATTCAAAAGTTCATATTTACTTGGCTGGTGATAGTTCTGGTGGTAATATTGTTCACGATGTTGCTGTAAGATCCATAGAATCAGGCATTGAATTAATGGGGAATATACTTCTCAACCCATTGTTCCCGTTTGGGGACTGGCTAAATTAGCCAATTAGCCAAAAAGTTACCTTTTTAGCCAAAAAGCTAACAACCCATACAAAAAAGTCAAGGATTCTCTTTTCTCTCTACTTTTTGCACAGCTTTTCGTAATTAGCCAAAAAGTCATCCCAAACATACAAGTTTTTTTTATCTACCTTTTTAGCCAATTAGCCAAAAAGTTACTAAATTAGCCTGTTCTCAAACGAGGCCAAGGCAGAAAAGAACTGAATCGGAGAAACGATTAGATGGAAAATATTTTGTCAAAATTCAAGAACGCGACTGGTAGTGGAGAGCATTTCTTCCTGAAGGAGAAGACAGGGACCATCCAGCATGTAATCCATTTGGTCCCAATGGTATAAGCCTTGAAGTCATCAAGTTCCCGAAGAGTCTTGTTGTGGTGGCTGGTTTAGATCTTATTCAGGACTGGCAATTGGGTTATGCTGAGGGGCTAAGGAGGAACGGCCAAGACGTGAAGCTGCTATATTTGGAACAAGCAACTATTGGGTTCTACTTGTTACCTAACAATGAACACTTCTACATTGTTATGGATGAGATACGTAATTTTGTTAATCCTGAATTGTCAATAAACGTTACTTACCGACAGGGCAGCAATACTTAAGAAGCTTGACATTACGCCTCGTGGGTTATCTTCATCAGAAGGGTTTTGTTTGCTGTTTGTAAGATTAATTAGTACTACTGCTTAACTCTTTAGTTGGTTGTGTTAGTGTTACTGTTATTGTGCTCCATTGGGTCTAGTTCATCTTCGGTGAGAGATGGCTGGGCTGGGTTTGGTTGTTTGTTGAAGGCAAGCGGTTCAGCATGTAGCTGGATTGGGAGGCTCTGTTTCTTTTGCCACTTGGGTTTTTGGAACTTGAGTGATATGGTGTTATGTAACTAGTTATATAGGCCTGCAAAGCCGTTAAGTTTAGCAGATCCACCAATTCAAAATTACCCACCCTTTCTGACTGTTGGTGACAGAAGATAGCAAAACAAAAGTGTGGGGGAAATGTTTGGTGGCCGATCAATCTGAGGTCGGTGCTAGCTAACGTTATATAACTAATTATATGAGATGGATGGGAAAACATCCATTGTGTTATATATTTGTATGCTGTTTATAGATATATGTTCCAGAATTATATATAAAGTTGTTTGTTTATCTACTACGGTTGGTGGTTCTTTTTTCTTGTTCTTCTTTTATTTGCTTCATGCTTGTTTCATTTACTGTTTTGGAAACTCTATATTGTTTAACATTTCTTCCATTTACACTCATGTTTAAACTAATCTCAGGCTCTAAGATTATATTCCATTATGGGTAGCAACTTTGGAGGGGTTTGAAATCAGGTGGTGGCTCAAGCAATTTCAGCTCTGAAAATGTTCTCCTATGAAATGAAGTTGCCTTGGATCTACTCCTCAAGTTGTTATTTTCTTTGGTGGGTAATTCTTGGACTTATTTCCAAATCAATGTTATAGGAACTTAGGGCTTGTTTGGTTTGTGTTTTTTATGTTTGTTGTTTATTTTTCATGTTTCAGACACCAAAATAATGACAAGTTCAAAAACAACCATTGTTTTTATTTTTATTTTGTGGAAACAGGTTTTGAATTTTGATTACAAGTTTTTGTTGTTTCTTAAAGAAAGTGTTGTTATTAAAAAAGAAAAAAGAAAAAAGAATACTAGTTGATGCTAAAAGCATATATTGCCCTGAATACCATTCCCATTTGGATAGTAAAGTTGCTTACGTTGCCTGATTTGGGTCAGTGACCCCAAAACAGTTTGGGCAAGACTTTGTCAATAGTTCATGGATTCAGTGGCCACCAACAAACAAATTCTGTGGACACAATACCTTACTTTCTGGAGAAAGCTAAGAAAAGGCATTAATATTGGTTCCATGCATGAAATCCAATTCCATACCCCCAAATAAGCCTACTCAACACAGTCCACCCTACATGGAGTATCGATGCATTGCTGCGATGAATGATTGGAAGACATTTTAAATCGTACATGTTTGCCATTTTTCAAGGTTGATTTGATTCGTTCTTGTCAGTTGCTGATGCCTCTTTGTGAATGAGTAGATAGTAGTTTTGGAACTTTGGGATGGAAGCATACAAAAATTGACTTGTTTTGGAAGAAAGCAAGGCCAACCCCATTTGTAGCAGTGATTGAAGCTTTGGATGTTACTGAAGGGTTAGGGGACCACAACCACCAAAGAGAGAGAGAGAGAGAGAGAGAGAGCTCCACACAGACACCCAATGCTTTGAAGCTTGTTGGGTTGGGGAGATAGCTACATGGATACATTATTATTCAAAATGGGAAGAAGAATATTAATTGAAATTGGAAGGACACAGCTCAGCTCTGGACAAGTACATGCAAGCTTCTTTTTGTTCAATTCATTGTCCAGGTTGGTCCCACTTTGGACACACTACTGTTCAGAATTTCAACTTATGGCTTGATATATATATATATTTCTTTTCTTTGAATAAGTTTAGAGACAATGATGGATTTAGGGGTGTGAAAGAAGGGACCGCATCCCTAATAATTTGAAATATTTAAAAGTTATAAGGATATGTACTCTAAAATATACATTTGTACTTTTATAGTGATAATTTTAAATCCGCTCCCATTTGAAGACAAGATTGGAAGTTGTCATCAAATGAATGTTGCTCAAACATGGACAATGAGTAAGACAGCATCTGAACTTGGCTGAATCAGCAAGTTTGGTGGTTGTGGGTTTGGGTTGTGGGCTTGGGCTTGGTCTTTCACTGAAAAATTGTGATTTTTCCTTTTGTAGTATGGGTTTCTCACTTGATATGGTTGTGTAGCAAGTTAGCAACTATGAATTGACTTCAAGGGCTCATTATATTAGTATAGAACCAACTGATGGAAGGAGATTCCTCCTCCTAGGAAAAAAATACTAACAGTATCTTACATGGTGTTACCGACCAATAAAAAGTTGTAAATGTATTAGGTAGTCAACTCGTGTCTCCCACTAACCTAATAATATTATAATTTCTATCGCAAATCAACAATATTCGTTAGATGGTGATATCGTCACGTGATATCACTGTTATATTCAATAATTACACCCTCTCAGGATACTTTTTTCTTGAGTATATCAAGAAATAATTATTGTATCTACTCTAAGGTGGGTGGAAAAGAGGATTGTATAATCTTTCATCGCACCGAAATTTTATTGTGTATTTTATTTTATTTTATTCTAAACAGAGAAAAATGAATTGCGCCTTCTCTACACACAAAGTGAAGACAATGGTGACTTTTTGAGACAAATGAGACCTGTGACATTCAAAATATAAAACGTTACCAGTACCAAAGAAAGATGCTTGCGAGGTCTATATACTTCATAGAAATGATGTTGTTGTGAATGATTTCAAAAAAAAAAAAAAAAAAGGGCAAAATTATTTTAAAAAATGAGGCCTGCATTTCTCATGTCTCAAGGCCTGAAAAATTGATTTCAAAAAATTTTATATATGAAAAAATAGTAAATTTTGGTTTAACCACTAAAATTATGCCGAGAGACTTTTACTCAAATTTCTACAATGCAGTTGGTAAAGTTTTATTGTACGGTACTGATTATAGAATTAACATCCAAAATCTTATGATCGGTAGTGTTACAAGAGTTGTAAATATAATACTGACCAAGATTGCTCTATTGTTTAGCCCATACCACTATTTAAGGCTTTATTTGGCATGTTGGTTGGGTTAATTTAGCCAACAAAAAGATAAAATACGTTAAAAAGTTAAAATAAGACAAAATATTTGTTTTCATTTTTTAGAAAATACTTTTCAGAAAATTCTACATTCTTATTTTCTGTGTTTTTTTATTTTTACTGAATTTTTTTGAATATTTTAGCAATTTTTTTACTTTTTAGATACACCTAACATAAATACACCTAAAAAGTAAAAAAATTATAAAAAAAATCTTTTAAAAATTCACTAAATACCGAAAATATAAAAAAAATACAAGAATTTAATACATTTTTTGTATTTTTATGTATTTATTAATTTTGTAAAATATTTTTTCACAATTTTTTTACTTTTTAGATACATCTAACTAAGGTGCATCTAAAAAAGTAAAAAAAAATGTTTAAAATTTAAAAAAAATCACTAAAAACAAAAGAATACGAAAACCAAAAAACTCAGTTTTCAAAAAACTTAATCCAGAAAACTCAAACCAAACACACTGAATTATTATTATTTTTTTTTCACAACAATCACATCTAAACAAAACAAAGTCAAAAATTTATCTCAAACGAAACATTTTAACCAAGTTAAAAAAAATTATTCCAGACAAGCCTAACTAAATAAAAGAAAACTTATTTTTGATTGGAAAAATAATTAGGGAAACTACATGCAGGTGGGATAAGGAAAAAAAAATTATCAACACATAGAGAGAGGTTCAAGTGACACTTATACCTCATAACCTTGTATTTGCACTCCACTATAGATACATTTGCCCTCCTTATATGTTTATGATTTGAATAATGTTTGGGAGCCCTAAAAATTGTGGCTTAAATGGTTCAAATTTTTCAATTTTGATAACTTTGTTTTATTTTTTATTTTTTTTTACCTGATAAAGAAATTTGAGCCATTAGAAGCACCCAAATTTGAGCCCCTAACAGTGCTGTTATGATTTTTCCCCTCCTATTCTTTCACCTGTATGTAATTTGCTCAAAATAATTTATAAATAGAATTTGATGGATGATTTGATTGATAATAAAAAGAGCACAAAAATTCACGTCACGTCATCAAAAAAATTTGTACATCATTCTCACACGTCGATGTGTGGAAAAATTACCATGGAACAAATCCAAGTAGTGCCTCAATCCAATATTTATTAATTAAAATTGTGGGATTAATACTTTTATTGGGATTTGGGAGAGTTATTTCACAAATGTTAAGGTTAAGTTTGGCATAATTTAAATAATACAAAAAATTAAAAAGTCACTATCCTATTTAAGTCACATTATCTTATTTAAATCATATCACCTCTCTAACACATCACATCAAACCCAACCCATATAAATCAATAAGTCAAAAAATATACTTTTTTAGAACATTTCAAACCAATCCTAAATATTAAGTGTTAAGTGGTGCCGTGCAATGCTTTAAGAGTATCAAATAATCACACTTATCTATTTGCAAAGTATTTGTTTCAACATTTAATTGTGCTTTTTATTTTTTCTATTTTTCAGCCTTCTAAGTCTAGAAAGATCTTAAAAATAAACCTATTTTTTTCTTTGAAAAATTCCAACAAAAGTTCATCAAGGACCCCAAAATCTTTAAATGAAATAAAAAATTATGGGAGCTTTTGTTAGTAAATTTCATTCTTAAGAGTTATGGTTCATCTAATCCATATATATATATATATATATATATATATTTTAATATTTCATTAGGTTCTATTTAGTATAATATGACCAAATCACCCTTTCAACTTTCTACACTTGTTTATATTTTTAAATTAATACATAATATAAAAATAACAACAATTCTCCATTCTTAAGACTATTTTGATTGTTCAATGACAATAAAAATGATTACTCAACCAACAAGTAGAGTAAAAAACAATATATAACAAATCATCAAACAATATATAAAAAATCATTAAATAGTTCATATATAATGGCATTTTTTTTTTTATAGAAAAATCTACATACAATCAACTCTGGCATAATATTGGTGAATAAATTACACAATATCGATGACTACACAAACCGATGTAGAGATTATGATTTATGTATAACAGTGGAAAAAAAAATGATTGTTTATCTCCGGTTTACTATCAACTTTGTTGCGAGTCCTTCATCATCTCTATCATCAGTCTACACGTACAAAGTTTCTTTTCCAAATGTTCTTCCATGACATGACATTGTAAAATAATGGTGAATGAAGATCTTTGATCAAGAGAATTCTTTACATTTAGGCAAAGAAAATATTTAGAATAATAATCTTCTATATTTATATACATTATATATATATATATTATAAATGAAATATATCTAATAATAATTTTCTCTCTTAGATATATGATATATATATATCTATTATAAAAAAAAATTTACAAAGGTAAAATAGTCGACATAATACTTCTAATATGAAAAAAAAGGCCTATTGGAATATCTGTTCAAATGTATGAGATTAGTTGGAATATAAGAATACTTTGTGCACTTATTATACTATAAATCCTTTAAATGAGATTTATAAATAGATCTCTCAAAAATTATTTTTTCTTTAGTAGACATTTTGCAAAATATTATTTGTTTATTTAAGACTTCTAATCCAATAGGACCTAAAAGTGAATTATTTTTTTTTTTGGAAAGACTTTAGAAAATGTTTATTTAAAAAAAAAAATGTTATCAATTGTCAAACTAGCCTGAATTAATTAGGCATCGAATTTTTAACAAAATATTTGCCATCAAGATTTTACTATAATTAAAGAGGATCCCTCCAATTTATATTTTGAATTGGAGGGTACTGTTTGGGTCCATAGGGCTTATCACGAGTCCCGTTTTAATGATTCAAATTGTTTATTTTGTCAGACACTTTCTGTATTTCATCACCAAAAAAAAGAAGATCGATTCGATAATTATAACTTGTTTAATTTACTACATTTGTCATAAAAAATGTATAATTTATTTTTAAAAACATAATTATCTTTATTTTTTTGTGCGAAAAATGCGGTATAGTTGTCAGATCAATTTAATTTTTTTGTTTGTGAATAAAATACACAACAAAATGAACAGTTCATATTATTAAATTGAGACCCGTAATGGGCCTCATAAGCCTAAACAACACTCTCCAATTCAAAATATGGACCGGAGGGGATTCTCCTCCCTCCCAACTATATCTTCAAACTCCCTTAAATCCCATTAATATATTCATATGCATTTGGAAGAATTACCTAATCACCTAAGTTTGGTTGTATTTTCAATTTCATACTTTTCGAAACAAAATAATAAAAACTGTAAAATCAATTTTATTTTTGGGAAATTATTGGAAAGTCCCGTTTGAGTATCTTGTGATCTATTTGGTCCCACAGGTTTTCTGTTTGTTTGCCAGGTCTATTTGCGGCATAATTTGTTACTGGGTAGTCCTGATTTGAATGGTTTGGGGGTGTTGCTGGACGAATATACACTGCCATGATTTGTGGAGATTTTATTCTTTTTTTTTTGGGTATGTCATATCCCATTTTTCTTGGGGGGTGAGGGAAGCCGTTTACATAGGTTTCAAAGTGGGATTAGGGTTACTTTGGATTCAGTTGTTTGGTATGGGGGACGGGAACTTGGTTTGCTAAACAAAAACGTTACTTACTGTCGTCGTAGCAAGGGGAACGTGGTTCACTATCATACGTGCCGAGGTACGTTACGCAACCATTTCTAATGACCTCACCACCCACCATGTATGCGTCATGTTGATATGGAACTGTTGCACACTCATGATCACACATTTTCAGAAAATTATTCGATCATTGTTTCCCCCTGTTGTCACGTTTTGGTTATACACGTCCGCTGTGTAAATGTACACGTTTTCTGAAGGACTTAGCCATGTTTACATGCCAGCTGAATCAGGGTCTCGACGAGCAACTCGTTAAGTTTGTAATTAAAACAACCGTTCCCAACACGATTCCATATTTTCCTCCATTTCAGTTGTATTAATTCAATTTTTCAAGCGTCGTACTTACTACATGTGCAATTTTTAATCCGTGTTGTGGAGTGTATCGGTTGTAATTTTTGTATGCATTTCATTTTTTCATTCCCGCCCAATTGTGTGTGCTTGTTTACGGATGTGAATTTCCTTTTTGCAGATGGACGCATTTTTGATGCTTATGTGTTGTTACCAATCTACAAATGTTGCCTACAACCCACAACCGCCACACACCTATGACAAACTGGTTAATTTCGTTTGTTCAAAATTCAAGGAGCTGCTCCTGGGGAAGATTTTATTTTTTTACAATATACCGGGGTATAATGCATTCACGTTGCAAAATGATGTTGACATGGAGAACATGATTTGTCTTGCTCGTTCATTCAAGTTACAAATTGTCGACGTCACTGTCAAACAAGATGTTGGGACTGGGACATGGATACAGTCAAATGACCAGCGTGTCAATGAAACTACTTCACCTCTTCAAGGGAGGGTGTTGAACAATTTCGACATGTATGACGAGGTCGACCTGCTGCAAACCTTTTGCCCCCATAATGACAAGGTATTCCTATCAGAGTCATGGGCCCATGGGTTTACTTATATAGGACAACATTTTGAAGGTGGCGCACCTGATTATCGCAATGTCCTACGCAAATACGCTGTTGAGTGTGGTTTCCAATTCAAGTACATAAAGAATGACTCAATATGGATTACCGTTGTTTGCACACTGACAGAAACGAATGGCTGCAAATGGACGATTCATGCACGGAAACTGGAGGCAAATGGGTTTTTCTACCTCCGCAAATGGGTTAGCGAGCACATATGCGGTGTGGCTGTACGCACGTCGACAAACCCACTCGTTGGTTCTGACTTGGTGGCCGACATCATGGCCGAATGGATATATGACAGGCCACTCACGTGCCCAATTGAAGTTATGCTTGACATAAAACAAGACTATGGTCTGGACATAACTTACCGTGTAATGTGGCTTGGAGTTGAAAAAGCGAGGGGCGAACTATTTGGAGCACATTCAATATCGTTTGATCATTTGCGATGGTACATCGGCGCTGTGATGGAACACAATCTCGGCAGTTACATTAACGACCACGCCCATTGGTTCACATGATACTTCATTTCTTTTAAAGGGTGTATCGATGGTTTCATTCATTGTCGTTTATTGCTTTTCCTTGATGCAACATTCCTCAAAGGCCGTTTCAAAGGATTCTTACTAGCAGCCACTGCGAAGGACGACAACCAAGGTTCGTACCTCCTCTAAAATCAAAGTCTACACATCAGTCCGTAATACTTCATCAGTTCCCACACACATACTATCACGTTGCAAAATCATAACCAACTAACAGGTTTCCCAGACCGTACACTACACCATCTCATTTAACTAGTCACATGGAAAACATGTGTTACAAGTTTATTCCCACTAGCTTACATAGTGGTCGACTCGGAGAACACGACAAACTGGTTCTGGTTTCTACAACACCTGGCAAATGTGCTTAATAGGGATAGACCACTCATATTCGTTTCGGATCGGAATGTCGGTTTACTAAATGCAATACTAACTGTTTTCCCTAATGTCGAACATTCTTTTTGTCTGTAGCATCTGCAAAGGAATCTATGTAATAGGTTACATTATACGAATAGTATGCACCGGGCTGGATTGGTGAGCAAATTACGCCACTACGCATACGCACCAACAGTAACCGCATTTAACCTTAAGTTGGAACAGTTCCACAAATTTGGACGTGGTGTTGCATCCGAATTCCTTGTTACATCACCACCACAACATTGGGCGAATGCATTTTTTAGGTACATGTTACACTACTACATTTAACGTAACGCAATATGCCAACTTTCATTCATGTGCACAATGTCATGTCAAACGTATCACATGCACTAATGATTCAATCCAGGGGAAGACGATGCGGCGAGATGTGCTCAAATGTTGCAGAATCATTCAACTCATGGATCTAAGAGTCTCGCAATCTTCCAATCACCAGGATGGTTGGCAACATTAGAGCGAAAATAATGCGTCAAATTGCAAAACATCGAGTCGCAGCCTAAACATGGATTGGTGCAATATGTCCCAAAATGGAGTCCTGTTTAGAAAAAGCATTCAACAAAGGGAGGTCATGGAGAGTAAGTCAAGCAAATGCGGATGTATATGAGGTCTATTCGTTCCCGTCGGTAATCGTGAATCTTTCCCTCCAAACATGCTCCTGTTTTCAATGGCAACTTAATGGGTTCCCATGCGCACATGCAATGGTCGCCGTTCGGAAGCGCAGTAGACATTTGAATGATCTTGTCGAACCACACTTTTATGTTTCCGCATACCGTTCTTCCCACACTGCACGTATCTTCCCAATCCCAACCGTTGAGCAACTACCACTTGATCCATATGACTACGTCATCCATCCTCCAGATATGAAACGCCCGCTGGGCAGGCCGAAGAAAAAGAGGATATTGTCAAAGGGAGAGCATGTGCAATAGATCTATTGTGGCCGATGTGGCCGCATGGGGAGCCACAACAAGAAAACATGCAAGGAGCCCATTTAGATCACTCATCATAGTTCGAACATTTAATCTAAGTATTTTATATTTTCATACATGCGTTGCATCAGCGCCAAATAAATATTTACTTGCGTACATTTTATGTTTGCCAACACTATCTTCCCATATTTGTAAGGCAATCAAATAAAAAGTATGCAATGACACACTCTATTTTGTTATACAACGCTCAATGTACACATTACAGTAATTGCTTTTCACCACATTGTTCGACCATCCCAACTTCACACACCTACATAATTCACTTCAACTGTACAGCGAAATATGCCATCCTATCTACAACCTGGAACTAAATCATAACAATTCGCTACGAACCTGAACTTTACACATTATAAACTACTCGGTTGTTCTACATCACACAACACATTTTACACTTGTAACAACCAGTTGGATTGTACCACACAAGCTATCAAAATTCAAAAACAAAATCACACAATTCGGACACAAGTATGCCAAGTTGGGAAAAATGTAAAAGAAACCCATGTACTTAAAAAATTCAGACAGATACACTCATACAACATTGAACAACATGTAGGGAAATTACAGATGTAGTAAGTACGCCGCTCACAAATTTTGATTAACACAAGTCGGTCAAGGAAAAAAATGAAGTTGTCTTGTGAACTATTGTCCTTATTATTAATTGAGAGTGGTGATCCATTGAAACCCACACAATTCACTTCAACTTTATATAGAATGTCACACCACTACGATAATTTACTTCCACTTGTATTTCCTACGTGTCAATCACGTCAAACAAACCATGAGCTACCAACGACTCCCACTATACTTCAACAACAATTCTTTTTTGCACCAATCACACACAACCCACAATTACATTATATTTGTTGTCAACTAGCTAAATATAACATTTAATTCACACACCACGTCAAAATTCTCACCAACGCAACAGCTTCATCATAATGCCCACCCCTATCAACATGCCTGTTACGCGCTGAGTTGAAGTGTTTCCAACTACCATCGTCGGTATTGTACACAATGAGAAACCAATGTAAAAGGTGGCATATTGGGAAATGAATGTATCGTGCATCTCCTGTGGCAGATAGGTTACTCATCATGTATTTGGAACTCGCTGACTTGTTCACATTTTTAATCATGTCCTAGTCACAACAAACCAACAACAAAGTAGAATCATATAAGCATGGAAAACACCATAATACTCCATACCACTTGCACATACTCACCAAGCATGTATTGCTGAAAAAATATGATTTCTTCGGGAAATCAGTACCTGCATTCAGCATATCCTGCTCATCGGTAAGCATCTTTGTATACGCATCAATCACTTAAAAAACAAGCCCTCCCCCTCCCCCCCCCAAAAAAAACACAAACAAATGCAAACGAATTATAATTCAACGATATTATGATAATCATTTACTACAAACAGTGACCACAACTTACATTCCTTCACACGCTAGCCTGTCGTACAAGGGCTCGGATATCGAAAAAGTAAACTGTAGTACCATCCACCCGCTCAACCCACATCACCGCCCTAGAAACATTGTCACTCGCACAAATTGTGAACAAACATTTCAAATAAAATACAACACGGAACGTAATGATTGTACAAATACTAATGAAGCACACACATACTCATTATCACCGTATCTGTCATAAGCCTTGTGCATCATACCTTTCTTCTCCTCTGATAACATTCTCCACACTGTGTTACGATTAGTAATCCAAAAACCTAAGAAACTCTTACTCACTTCACCAACCTCATCAACGTCAATAAGATCATCACACCCTCCACTGTTAATCCTATGAACGCCGGCCGCTTCCATCGAACTTCCCCCTTACTGTTCACTCTATGCGCTTGCCCCTGTCTGGTAATTTAAGATTTTTCCTCACATTCCCTTTAGTGTTACGCACAAATGAATTCTTACCATCCCTTGCCACACCACCAGTCAGGTCAACGGGGACTGATTACTACCACATCATGATCCATAACTTGACCCATAGCCACTGTCACGTCTACCTTGCCAATGCGAGCACCGCCCCGCACAGATGTTATTGGCATTGCATTTATCACTACATCATCGAGTACTGCCAGGTCACCACTATTCACTTTGCCCGCTCCTACCTCATTATCCCTCATTGAAAAAATCTCTCCACCTGTCTTTGCATTCACACCATTATACTGTTGCGTGACATTGTACACGGCCTGATCTTCCATTTGCTCTTCAAGGCACAATATAGTTTTCCTTAACTTTAGCATTTTCTACTTTCAGTTTCTTGATTTCTTCGTCTTTCACTCTGAATATGCTCTCGAACCCTCCAACCAGATTTACTATTTGTAACTCATTCTTCCGTTTCAACATAGCAACCTCTTCTTTCAATTTCAACATCAGTTCCTCTTTCTCAACGTCACCCCTACCATCAACCCTACACTCCTTACCGATTTCAACACTAATCCCTGATCCCACAGCCTTTCCAATGCCAGATCTTGGTGTTCTTACTTTTTCAACGTGACATGCACCCTCCCCGTCCACTACTTACTGATAATGTACACCTCCTCCATCAAATGTGGGGGTGGTTTGAAAATTCCCCCTTACTTTAGTACTACACCCTGTCCCCCTCATATTAACTGAACGACACTGTCCACGAACCTCACCAGCCTCAAATTGCTCACTGTCAGCCATCATGTCCATATATTCATTAGAGTGCAGCCCAAACCCTTGTAGGATGCCATGTTCGTGCTCCGTAACTACCAGTGGCCCTAGTATTACCTACACACAACAAAAATGAAACCACCATTCAATGTATTAAACACAATGTCATAGGAGGTAACAGTGAGAACCACATCACGGAAATTAACACCAACAACACACACAAATCAAACAAACTCTACCTCAAAATTTAAATGCCCAGAAAGTTTCATGCCTCGTGCACGTGCTACTAATTTTCCAATGTTCCACTTCAGAAATCTGGGGAACATGTGCCCCAATTTTGCTTTAACTATCATCGTGTGCTCACAAAACCAGAACTATGAACTAAATGAAAAAACACGTTATGCTTACTTAATATGTCACACATGCAAACAACATTAACTACCAATGACCAAAATCATAGTAAACAACCAAATTTATATTCACTAAAATACTTACCATCAACGCGACCACACATCCGATCACTTTTTCAGGCGTCCTGTTGAAATCCCTAACTGAACACATCAATGCACTACGTATCGCTCCAGCCCAATTGTACAACCTCATTGCATCTAGATTTTCAACGTACCGGATAAACGTCCAGCTTATTGTCTCTCCAGAGGTTGTGAAAAATAACTTCTCACAAACATACAGGCATAACAGTTTCGTCGTGTCCTCATGATCACGTGGTGTATCTCCTTCTGCTGCTTCAGTTGGCATATCCCTCACAAGTTTTTGCAGTAATCCGATTCGTGCCTTCGCACCTTCGTTGTATGAAATCTGATGACAGTCTTGGTTTGGGCGTCAAATCTAGAAAAGCATCCCCACATTGCAAGCCAAACAACAACTTCATGTCCTCATCGGTCAAATCAACAGCTTGACCACCAATAACAAACATTCCTTACCATATGTTGTAACACTTTATGATGCTGACCACCAAATCGTCACCCTTCCAGAACTCCGTTTGGTCAAGCTGATTTATCAGTATCACTTCAAACATTAACCAGAAGGGGGTCTTCCTTAAATGAACCAAATGCACTTCACGAAGTTTGACCTTATACACCAGTTTCACAATGCCCATTACGTTGGAACGAAAATTCAGTCGCGTTTTTTTGACGTTTATGAGTAGCCCCAGAATAGCCAGTATCAGCATTTTGATTGAACAACACCCGCCCTCTCATTGTGTTGCCTCCCTGATTTCTCTCGTTCAACCTCATCGCCTCATTTCGTCTACGTTCACAAGACCGTGTCCACGGGCTTACGACCCTATCAACACCTATAACACAAACAACACAACATCACAACCTAGATGGTTCCAACAAACAATACACATCATAAAGTATTCATTTCAAACTACAGCAATTTACATTTTTGCCGACCAAATTTGGCAACTAAAAGGAATTTAGTCGCCAAAAGTGCAATTTTTGGTGACTAAAAAATGCATTGGTTGGCGTTGGTTTAGGACTTAGCTACTAAATTTTTTTTTAGTTGAGATATATTATTTATTGGTGACTAAAAAAAATGTTAGTTGCTAAATATACCATAATAGGCGACCAAAACAAATATTAGTTGGCGTTAGTCTAGTTGTTGGGCTACGAAAGTTTGTTTTAGTCGTGGTATGCTAATTTTTGCCGACTAAAATAAATTTAGTCAGAAAATAATAGCCATAGTTTTATTGTTACCCTTTGGCGACCAAAAAATTGGTCGGCAAATATAAAGTTTTGGTGACTAAAAAAATTTTAGTCACGATACATTCATTTTTTCTAACCAAAGAAAAACTAGTTGCCAAATATCTACTTTTAGCGACTAAAATTTTAGTCGCTGTTAGAGTTGGTTTGGTTACTAAATAATTTAGTCGTTATTACTTAAATTTTTGCCGACAAAATTTGACATTAGTCGCCAAAGGTGCCAAAATTTTGGTGGGAAAATAAAAAGCTATTGTTGCCCACCCAAGTATTCTCCTCTCTTTAGGAATACAAAACACTTCTCTCTCTCGCACATAATTAGTCACCACCACACCTCACCTTATCGCAGGTGCTCACCATCGGGAAGCATTTGACGTCGCACATCGCCACCGCTGTAAATCACCACCGCTACCGTCGCAATACCAGCTTATCTCTCGCTCTGTCTTTCAGTCTCGCATTCTCTTTCGCTTATTGTATCCCCAAATCGACAAACAACAACGTGATGACAAACAATTCATTGCTGAGTTGCTCTGGTTCTCCCTCAATCTCTCCACTGTAGGGTTTTGACTTAATCTTCTTTCACATTTTAAGGTAAGTTTTTCTCTGTTGCATATATGTATCCATAGACTCGTATCTCTGTGTTTGTGAAGATGGTCAAATTTATGTAATTTTTTTAGGTAAATTTTTTGATTTTGTTGGACTCTTTGTGGTTCAATTAATGATTGATTTCAGTCCGTTAAAATGACTAGATAGATTATGAGCCATGGGTTCCTATTTTGTTTTCATGTTATGCTTCGTTGTTTGGGGTTTAATTTTGTTTAAGGTATGATAAGTTAGATAATAATTTGTTTGATTTGTAATTTTTTTTTTTTGGTTGTGAATTTTAGGTTTTTAACTTCAAGAAGGATCGTTCAAAAAAAAAAAAAAAACACTTTGAGGAGGGAAATCAGTATTGGCTTCAAATGGGCAAACCACAAAACCCCCACCAAACCCATTTTTATTGCAAAGTGCCCAAATTTTCCAGGTAATATGCAATGGAGTTTGTTATGTCACTTGGTAGATGGCTTCATTCTTTATTTATTGTGTATTGATGTATGGATTTCATGAAGTTTAATTTGAAGGATAAGAGTAAAAATTTCCTTAATATATATATATATATATATTTTGGACTTGGGCTTTGCTTTTTGGAAAGACAGAGGGACTAACTATGGACTTTGGAGGATAGCTTTCCTTGGTTATTTTATTTCAATAATAAGAAAATGAGATTTAATATGCATTTATGTATAACATTTTTCTTTTTTTCAGAAAATATCAGTCACATGTAGCGTAAATGTGCTGATCTTCTTTTTAATTGGTGTCAAAAATTTTTATTGACAAAGCAGTTGGTGTCAGACCATGAGATTCAAAAGTATAACATAAATTTCTTGCTTAAATATTTTGCTATATTTGATGTCATTCTTAATATATCTGTGGAAATGTGGTTTGGAAATACTCTCTGGATCTTGTAGGACGCTCTTGATCCTCAGCTAGTCACATGAAAAGAAATGAACACTTCGGTCGGGGGTGCCGAAATTAGTACTCCGACGGATAAGTCAGTGTATACTCTCTTGGTTGCTTGTATCTCAAGTTAATCTTATTTGTTCTCACATACCTTTTCTTAGCTGATGCTCTTTTTATTTATAGTCGTCCTTGATGTTGATGGTTGGGCCCACCTTTCACCCAACGAATAATCGCTCATTCGGCTACCTGTTCGTACTTGGCCCAGTTTACAGCTGATTCTTCGGCCGATCTGGTTATTCGGCCTTCGTCCCTCTGGGATAGAGCCGTATAGTACATAACTTGATTTCTTTCTTTAAGTTATTTGGCTTCCCTACGTAATAATATTATTCGGCCCCCACAATTGCCCCTCCCAAACATCCTATTAATGTCAGTTAGTCGGCATGTTTGATCTTGGACTTAGAGGGTCAGAAAATACGGCGGTTTCCCTTATTCCAATGCAAGCGTCAGAACGCCTACTCTTTTTAGGCATTATTACAATCTCCCGCCCCTTCGTATGCTTCATTCATTTAATACAATTTGAAACCGTGTTATTTTTTCGTTTGTATGTTTTTTTCGAATGCACAAGGTTTCTCATTGCCTGTCAGTTCACCTCCCTCGCTTCACGCCTTCCGCAACTTCTTTCTGTTCTTCATTGTCCTCCTCATTTCTTGTAAGTTTTTCTCTCTTCCATTTCGACTCCTTTTTCCTTGTTTGTTTGTTGTATAGAGTGTCCACTTTACCTGCTATGATGGCGAAACATTTGAGAGCCCTTCTTTCTATGGATCAAGTCTCTGGTTTCCGTCGCCATTTTTCTATCCCTGATGACGTCCATTTGTCACTCTTGATAGAGAACATGATTGATGCGAAGAGGACTGATGAAAGTACAATCGTCTTTCCTCTCCTGTCAATCGCTGAGGGCGGATTCCGTTTCCCCCTTCACCCGCTTTTGAGGGTTGTCCTTCGCCATTTGGGTTTAATCCCTTCTCAGCCGAACATAAATTTTTATCGAATAATAATGGGAATTGTAGAACTAAACCGGTGCCTTAGGCTTAACCTTGGAATCCCTACCATTCGGCATAGTTATGCCTTGGCCAAATCTTCTGGCCGGCAGGGGCGTTACTTCCTCAGGGCTAAGGACACCGACCATCATTTGGTGACTATGCTTGCCAGCTTTGGCAAGCGTGTTGATGATGTCATGGTCATTGTCCGTGGCAACTGGGAATTCGGCGAGAGTGAAGATCGTCAAGATCTAGTGCCTAGGCGAAGGGGTGAACCAGGTGGCCGTTTAACCCCCTATGAATTTTTATTAAATATTTACCTGGTTCAAATTCTACGTATTTACCGTTTTATTTGTACAGGAAATGATTTGAAGAAAGTTCTCGTTTCGGCCGACGACGCTATACTTGTGCAGATCAGAACGGTACTCCAGTTCTTTGGTCATCCGAATCTCTGGAAGCAAGGGAAGGCGGCCCATATTCTTCTGAGATACGAGCCGACCTACACTACTTTTTCGCCCACAAATAATATTCCAATTCTGAGGGGTGAACAGCACCTTACGACGCTTGTTTTTCCGAGCTTCAAGAACCTTAGGCAGATTGGTTTTAAGGCTTCAAACTCAGAGCCAGCGGACAAACAAGTAGCCGAAGGAGTCACTGAGCAGCCGAATCAACCATCCTTGGACAGATCCAACAGACTAGAAGAGGAGGTTAACATGGCTCTAAATTTGGCTTTTGAAGAAGCCGACCTTAATCCTCCATCCACTTCTGGCCGGGCGGACGTGTCCTCCGAAGATATTTTCACCAACTTAGGGGACCTACCCGGCTCGTATCCTGACAACATGGCTGGTGAATCGCTCACTCAAATGGCTAGGCGAAAAAATATCGAGAGGATGGCTACCTGTAGGAGAGCCAAAGCTGAGTGAAATGAACCTCCACCCCCTCCACTCAACGCTAGGGCAGAAACTCCTCGACCTGCTCCTGTTGAGGAGGTGGTTCAGACTGATATGGCCGAAACGGAACTTGTTGTCGATTAACAGGAGGGTCAAGTGATGGAGCATAAGGGGGAAAAACGTCCGGTCGAACATGAAGCCAATTATTCGGAAGACCTAGTGGATAAACGGCCACACATGGAAGAGTTGGACTTGGTTGTGCTGTTTATAATACAACTAAGGATAAAGAACATGCCAGTTGCTTCTGATGCATCAGCTATAAGAGACTCAGCTGTGGCCTTGAGCTTGGCCTCCTCAATTTCTCTGTCGGTTGACAAAATAACTTTTAGAGCAGAGGCCGATCTACTGGCCATCGCATTAGCCTCTCAATCGGCGATATTGGTACATGATCCTTGTTTATAATTTTGCAAGGCTAACTAAAAGAAATTTTTTTATATTAGCATACTGATCCCTTGTTTTATAGGCGGCGATAAGGATAGCTGAAATTGGCCATTGCCAACATGACGTTATCGAACAGATTGACTTTCTTACAGCCGAGGTGGAAAACGAGAAGGGGAAGGCAACAGAGGCCTCTCTCAGAGCCGAGTCTAAGGCCATGAAAGCGGCGGCAGAGAGAGCGAGGGCCGATGCTGAAGCAGATAAGGCCAAGACTGCTGACCAACTGAGATTGGCTGCCAAGGAAAGGGCGAATGCCAACGAAGAAGCACTCAAATTGGCCAACGAGACGATTGCCAAGCTGGAGGTCGACTTGGAGAAGTCGAAGAGGGCGATGGCAAACGCTGAATATGAGATTTCCAAGTCATTCCAAGCTGGCAAGGATGCGGCCTTGGAGAACTATGTAGACGAAGTGCCGAAGTTCGAGAACAGGGGGTTCAAACATGGCTGGCTCAAAGCCTTAACTGCCGCTAATGTGGTATCGGAGCAGCCGATTCCGTACGAGCAGGTAGACGTTAAGCCGTTAGAGCCTGACCCTGAAGACTAACCTAGAGTCAAAGTATTTTTCATTTTGTTTTGGTATTGTGTGTGTGTAGGTTTTGTTAGATTTGTTAGGTTTTTGACTGTTTATTTTTGTGAGAAGCGAACGTAGGGTAGTTTTCATTTGTAAAATGACTTCTGTTTGTGTTCAGTTTATGAATGAAAATTGCTTTTGCCTTTTTGCTTGATGCATGTGCTTGTTTAACGGCTAAGTAAGATGTAAAAACATGAATTTATGAATGAAAATAAGCTACTGAATTAATCCAGCGCAAAAATAAATGCATAGCACTGCGACTTAGCCAAATAGATTAGTGAATATGCCCTTGCCCCAGCAAGTTGATGAACATGACAGCCAAAAAACGACAGTTCAGGGATTTGCTGGGGCACAGGAATGTTTTGGCGCATAGCTCTGATATTTAGGCCGAATAGATTAATGAATCTGCTCTTGACCTAGCAAGTTAATGAACACGACCGCCGAACGACGGCAGTTCAGGGATTGGCTGGGGCACAATGACAATTCGGCTTGGAGCCCTGATATTTAGGCTGAATAGATTAATGAATTTGCCCTTGGCCCAACAAGTTAATGAACACGGCCGCTGAATGACGGCAATTCAGGGAGTGGCTAGGGCATAATGAAAATTCAGCTCGGAGCTCTGATATTTAGGCCGAATAGATTAATGAATTTGCCCTTGCCCCAAGTTAATGAACACGGCTGCTGAACGACTACAGTTTAGGGATTGGCTGGGGCACAATGACAATTCGGCTCAGAGTCCAGATATTTAGGCTGAATAGATTAATGAATCTGTCGTTGCCCCAGCAAGTTAATGAACACGGCCGCCGAACGACGGCAGTTCAGGGAGTGGCTGGGGCATAATGACAATTCGGCTCGAAGCTCTGATATTTAGGCCAAATATATTAATGAATCTGCCCTTGCCCCAGCAAGTTAATGAACACGGCTGTCGATCCACGTCAGTTCGTGGCGCAGAGCGTTGAAGGGAACGCTTTGGGAATGCTATACACGCGATGAATAAGAAGGGTGGGGGCTGCGTTCATTTAGGGTCCATATTGGTGTCCAAATTTGGCAAATCATAGGATGGAGAAGAGTGGTGGGTTTGAGCTCGATGTCTAAAAGGCTATTCATCAATAGCAGAGGAGAGGGTAAGACACTGGCTGAGCTAGATTCAGCAATGAATCGAGGTAGCGAAACATAGCGAACGGGAAGTAGGACGTCGGGGGAGCGCGAAAGGAGCCATTCTCCGCGTTGTCGAAGTAGGTCACCTAGGAAGGAAAGGCAACAGTGGGGGAACTCCCCTCGCTTGCGAAGTGAGACCAGTGGGGCACCTCGCCCATTGAGATTTTTAGTTTTCGTAGGGAACAAACCGATGACAGAGGCGGATTCGATCATTTGTGATCCAAACGTGGCAGTGGAATTTGCCCGATAGATTTTTCCATCAGAAGTCCAACAATCGATGGTTGGGCGACCTAATTTTGAAGTTTTTCGGGAGGGCATCCATGGAGCGGTGAAGGGGCTATACACTGCCTATGAAATCGGCATGCGCGTACGTGCCGCGCGGCGGGAGATAGAGTAGAAAGATGAACACATTTGAAACTTAGAAGCTCGCACGAGGAAATTCGAACGTGAATTAAGAATAGTCAACACTACCGATACGTTGTCGGCATGCCAATCTAACCCGATCATGGAGGAAAGGGTGACCCAACGGCTAATAAACCATGCGATTTCCAATCAACAAACGGCAAGCATGTTTGCGATAGAGGTTGCGAAGACCAAGGTCTATGAACAAGGCTTCCATGATGGCCGAAAAATTGGGATACAGAACATGAAAGAAAAACTCGTCGAGGAGGTGTGTCGATGCGAGAATCATGGATTCAAGCACGGGTGGATCAAGGCTCTCCAGGCCGCGGAAGCTCTCTGTGTAGCAGGCGTTGATTCAACGTCACTGTTATATCAGGGTCATAATTTTTCCTTATTGGCCTTCGAAATGAAGAAGAGTGACGATGAAGGTGGTTCCGAATAAAACTGAACACATTGTAACTTTTTAACACAAATTGGATGTGGACTATGTAATTACGATCAATTTAATGAAACATATTACTTGAAATGTTTGTAAGTTATTTCAATCAATGTTTATAAATTAATCCATGATCATCTACCAATTTATGTCAATTGCGTTGGTGCTTATCAATCACAGCGTTCATGAAAGGAGCTCCGAATGCGGATGCTTGATCGTGCCGACCGTTTTTCCATGAAGGGCGCTCCAAATTTAGAGGCTTTATTCGGCCCAATCGTGTCTTTCATGAAGGGCACTCCGAATTTGGAGGCCTTTTGTGTTGGCCAATTGTGTCATTCACGAAGGGTGCTCCGAATTCGGAGGCTTTATTTGGCCCAATCGTGTCATTCACGAAGGGTGCTCCGAATTCAGAGGCTTTATTTGGCCCAATCGTGTCTTTTACGAAGGGCGCTCCGAATTTGGAGGCTTTTTGTGTTGGCCAATCTTGTCATTCACGAAGGGCGCTCCGAATTCAGAGGCCTTTTGTGTTGGCCAATTGTGTCATTCACGAAGGGCGCTCCGAATTTGGAAGCTTTTTGTGTTGGCCAATCGTGACATGCACGAAGGGCGCTCCGAATTCGGCGGCTTTATTCGGCCCAATCGTGTTATTCATGAAGGGCGCTTTGAATTTGAAGGCTTTTTGTGTTGGCCAATCATGTCACACGAAGGGCGCTCTGAATTTGGAGGCTTTATCTAGCCCAATCGTGTTATTCATGAATGGCGCTCCGAATTCGAAGGCTTTCTCAAACAATAAGAACTCATTGGGAAATAGGACATTATATTGAAAAAAGAAAGATACACACGGTGTAAAATCAAAACAGGCTGTCGTGCTATACAAGTTAATGATAAAACTTGCGCAAGTGTATGGAATTCCATGGGTGCGACAAGCTTCTTCCATCCATGTCTTTCAGGCAATATGCCCCTATTCCTGTGATTGAATCAATCTGATAGGGGCTGTCCCAGTTAGGACCCAATTTTCCGTCATCCAGATTCCTGGCAGCGGGAAGTACTTTCTTGAGGACCAATTCTCCTGGCGTATAACGACGTAGCTGAACATGTTAATTCTACGACTCAGCGAGCTATTGCTGGTACCGTGCCATGGATGCAAGGGCACGGTCTCGGCGTTCTTCAATCAGAGTCAAGTCCAAGGCCAACATCATGCCGTTTTGGCCTATATCAAAAACTTTCGATTTCAAGGTTGGGAGGCTGATCTCCAAGGGGATGATTGCTTGGGTTTCGAAGCATAAAGCAAACGGCGTTTCCCCAGTGGATCGCCTTGGAGTAGTGCGATGAGCGCACAACACACTGGGCAACTATGCCTATAGCTTTCTCTAGCCTCTTCTTGATGCCATCAAAAATAACCTTGTTGGTGGCCTCCGCTTGACCATTGCTTTGGGGGTAAGTCGGTAAGGAAAAGTAGGACCGGATACCATAAGTGTCACACAATTCCCGATATACGCCATAATCAAACTGGGTACCGTTGTCAGAAATAAGTGCTCGTGGTACGCCGAATCTTGTTATGATGTTTTTCCATACAAAACGCTTTACGTCGGAATCTCGAATATGTGTTAGTGCCTCCACTTCGACCCATTTCGTGAAATAATCCGTTGCAACAATGAGGAATCGCTTGTTGCCGGAGCTCGTGGTAACGGTCCAACAATATCAACGCCCCATTGAGCGAACGACCAAGGGCTACTGATAGAATTTAACTCCTCGGCTGGCAGGTGACTCAAAGGGCAGAACTTCTGACATTCACCACATTTCTTGACATAACACTCAGTGTCAGATCGCATGGTCGGCCAATAATACCCCTGCGATATGGCGCGGTGAGCCTGAGAACGTTCGCCCGAATGGGCACCACAGCTCCTTTCATGTATTTCAGACAAAAGTTCCTTAATTTTATCTGGGTGAACACACTCTAAGTACGGCCCGGAGAGAGATTTTTTATAGAGCTTCCCATGTGGATCCAAACAGTATCGGAGGGCTTTGTTTCGGAGTTTGTGTGCTTCTTTCTTATCCATCGGGAGCTGTTCTGAAGACAGGAATGCGGCGATAGGGTCCATCCAACTCGGACCTAGTTTGATAAGGTTGACCTGAACTGGTTCTGAAGAGGCAATGCTCGGCTCGGGGATAAACCCTACTTTAATTGTCCGTTTAATTTCTGAGTTGATAGCAGAGGCTAGGCGAACCAAGGCGTCTGTATGCGTGTTCTGATCCCGGGTTATTCGATTCAATTCATGATGGTCGAATTTTGCCCGCAAAGAATTCACCGTTTTCATGTAGGCTGCCACACGGTCATTTTTGGCTGCGTATTCCCCCTTTAATTGGTTGATGACTACTTTTGAGTCGCAGCAGAAAATCAAACGCCAAGCACCAAGAAGAAGTGCATTTCGTAAGCCAGTCAACAATGCTTTATATTCGGCTTCATTGTTCGATGCTTCGAAACCCAATTTGACAGCCTGCTCGATTATTGCCCTGTCGGGAGCCATGATCACTACACCCGTCCCACTGCCACGTTGGTTGGATGATCCGTCACAATACAACTGCCAAATGTCCCCAACATTAATTCTCCAGTTCGGCTTAGGTTGAATTTGATCAGACTTAAAGTTGGCGAGACATCCAGTAAATTAGGCCACAAAGTTGGCGATGACTTGCCCCTTGATTGAGGTTCTAGGCAGAAATTGAATATCGTGCTGGCCGAGTTTGAGAGCCCATTTTGAAATGTGCCCTGATGCTTCTACACTACGGAGTACTGACCGGAGGGGGTAGTCCGTTAGTACCGCAATGGTATGTCCCTGAAAGTAATGCATCAGTTTTCTTGCTGCCATGATGAGAGCAAGGACGAGTTTTTCCAACGGAAGGTAACGTGTTTTGGAGTCAACCATTGCTTTTCTCATATAATAAACTGGCTACTGCTTCCATAGTTTTTCCTTTAATAGTACGGCGCTGACGGCCCAATCAGAAACTGCCAAATATAAAATGAGTGGATCACCTGTCGAAGGTGTTGTCAAGAGTGGAACTGATCGGAGGTAAGTCTTCAAGCTGTCCAAAGCGGCTTCACACTCAGGAGTCTATTCAAAAGCTTTACCCTGCCGAAGGGTTTGAAATAATTGTCGGCAGCGATATGTGGAACGACTGATGAACCTGTTTAGTGTGGCTGCCATTCTTATTAGCTTCTGAACCTCTTTGACCGATCGAGGAGAGCCAAGTTCTAGAATTGCTGTGATTTACCTCGGGTTGGCTTCGATTTTGTGGTGGTTAACAATGTAGCCAAGGAATTTGCCGGATTTGATGCCAAATGCACATTTGGAAGTGTTCAGCTTCATTTTGTATTTGCGAAGAATGCCGAATGTCTCTTCCAGATTGGCTAGATGAGTTTGCTCTTCTTTGGACTTGACCACCATATCGTCGATGTACGCTTCCATAGTACAGCCGAGTTGCTCCTTGAACATGGTAGTGACTAGTCTTTGGTAGGTTGCCCTCGCATTCTTCTACCTAAAAAGCATAACCTTATAGCAATAGGTTTCTCTTGGGGTGAGGAATGCAGTTTTGCTTGGTCCTCTGGATGCATGGCAATTTGATGGTAGCCTCTGTAGGCATCCAGGACGCTTATACGTTGATGATGTGCCGTTGCATCTACGAGTTGTTCTATTCTGGGAAGGGGAAAGCAATCCTTGGGACAAGCTTTGTTTAAGTTCGTGAAATCCACAAAAACACGCCAAGTTCCATTTTTCTTCTTCACAACCACAGTATCCGACAGCCATGTAGGATAGGTCACTTCGCGGACTGCCCCCGCATTAAGCAACTGGTCAACTTCTTCAACAATGGCAGCAGTGTGTTCCGCGGCTGATCGCCGGCTTTTCTAAATAATCGGCTTACATTTGGAATCAACGTTTAAGCGTGCTGAGACACAGATAGATCCACCCCCGGTATCTTATATGGTGACCATGCAAATACATCAAGGTTGCTGATTAAGAAGGAAATTAGCTCCTGCCTGTCGACTTTATTCAAGGAAGTGCTGACCATGAAGAACTTGTTAGGATTCCCGTCAATTTCAACCTGATCCAGGGCTCCGGTTGCCTTTTTACTTGGGAGCCGCCCAACCTCGTCGAGGCTCTTCCGATCTGGCACCTCAATTGAATTCACTTCCAGCTCTCTTGGTGTCTTTGCAGCAAGAAGATAACATGCCTGTGCCGATTTCTAGGAACCTCGAATTTTCTCTATGCCGCATTTAGTCAGAAAGCGAAGTAGTTGATGATAGGTGCTTGGCACGACCTGCATGATATATAGCCAAGTTTGTCCCATGATGAGATTATACGGCAAAGGAAGCTTGACAACCAAAAATTCTACATCCACTGATCGGGAGCCTGCTCGAACTGGTAGTGTGATTTTGCCCAAAGGATATTCTGGATTAGCGTTGAAGCTGAATAACGGATAATGAGCTAGAGACAGGTCCGACTCAGTGAAGCTGAGTTTAACGAAGGTCTTGTAGTCTATAACTTCCGAAGTACTTCCCTGGTCAATGAGAATATGTTCAATGGTGAATTGGTTTACGCGTACTTCGATGACTAAGGGATCAATATGGGGGAGCGTTACGTCGACCAAATCAGAATCATCGAAAGTAACACTCGCAGCATCATGGGGCCATTTCGCTGGTGTGATTTGCTTTTGGGGGTTAGGATGCGACTGAATTGTATGTACCGCGGATGCTGTCAGCAAGCTGTATATCATATGGATTACGCTAAGTGAAGGTGAATCCTGCCGTAAAGCTACTATTTTGGTTGAGTTGCTCTTTCGGACGTGTTGCATAAGCCGACCGTCGTGTACCAACTCCTCAAGGTGCTTCTTCAACGCATAACAACTATTGGTATCATGATCGTGGTTTTTGTGATATTTGCATCGCCTATCCCGTCTCCTCGTGTCGGGAGGTCCCACCATCTTGGGCGGCCATTTAAAGAACGGAAGGTGTTGAACTTTAGACATAACTGTGCTGATCGGCTCCGATAACTCTATATATTTCTTGTCCGCTCGCCTTATGCGCCTGCTATCCACTTGAAGTTGTTCATTAGCTCGGTGTGAACATTGGTCATTTGATCGATGCAAATCTCGTCTTTTGTCTTGTTTAGCCTGATTCCATGGTTTAGGGCTCCGTGATGGTGTAGAATTTATCAGCTGAACGATTTCAGATGGGGCCATCTTGTTGGCCATATGCCAGACTGTTTTGGGGGGCCTGCTGGTCAAGGAGCTGTGAATGGCACTATCAAGATGCGATCCTATCTTAAAGGCAGTGATGCCACGGAGTCATTGCAGGCATCATCTACTAGATTAAAGCATTCTCAATATTGCGCCGAATACGCACGAAGGGTTTCTCCTGGTTGGATTTGCATTGCCTAAAGAGAATTGGCTTGCTTCGGCTGGACCTCATTGGTGATGAACCTTGCCCTAAAGGATTTTTGGAGTTGATGGAAGCTCTTAATTGACGCTGGTTCCAATTTATAATACCATATGACAGCCAATGGTCCCAAATTGCTTGGAAATATTCGACACATGAGGGCTTCGTCGTCTACATGAAACGTCATGGCTTCCTTATAATGACGAATGTGATCAGTGGGGTCCAATTTCCCATCATATAGGGTGAACGATGGAGCTTTGAACTTTTTGGATAGCACTGCCCTTGCGATCCGTTGCACAAAGTGGTCATGTTGATTCTCTTCATCTGAATCATTTATTCTTCGCTTATTCTATGCACGCAGACTTCCTCCTAAAGAACTAGAGACTTCGACTCGTCCCTTCTTTTTGGATTCTGGGGATGATGAGTCAGAATCATTGCCACTATCATGTCTCCGAATTCGAGGTTGTCGACCATCCTTTCCAGAGGTTGTCCCGGATCTTGGCACACGGTCTGTTGGGATTTTGCCACCTCCAAGGCCAAATCCTGTCGAAGGCGCACATTCTGAGCCATCATGTTTTCCAACCTTTGTTCATTTTGCTTCGCCTGATCCATAATTGCTTGCATTGTCTCATGTGCTGATGCCGAGGGTGAGGTTTGGGCAACTGAGTTGAAGTTCAAGGCCCTTCGTGCGGCAATGTTCTTTGGCCCAAGCATGTTTCTTGGAGTGGTATCATCTCATGGCGTAAGGTCGTCAGCGACTACCGGAGGATCTTCCGTCACGCTAGCCATGGATATGCTGAAGTATTCCCACAGACGGTGCCAATTGTAGGAATATGGTTTAGAAATACTCTTTGGATCTGATAGGATGCTCTTGATCCTCAGCTAGTCACCTGAAAAGGAATGAACACTCCGGTCGGGGGTGCCAGAATTAGCACTCCGACGGATAAGTCAGTGTATACTCTCTTGGTTGCTTGCATCTCAAGTTAATCTTACTTGTTCTCACATATCTTTTCTTAGCTGATGCTCTTCTTATTTATAGTCGTCCTTGATGTTGATGGTTGGGCCCACCTTTCGTCCAACGAATAATCGCTCATTCGACTACCTGTTAGTACTCGGCCTGGTTTACAGCTGATTTTTCGGCCGATCTAGTTATTCGGCCTCCGTCCCTCCGGGATAGAGCCGTATAGTACATAACTTGATTTCTTTCTTTAAGTTATTCGGCTTCCCTATGTAATAATATTATTCGGCCCCCACAATATCCCCATCTGTGGTTAGCTAGAAATAAGGATTTTAGGGTGATAATTCTTTTATTAGAACCATAAACAAATATGATTATGATTTTTTTCTTAAGAGCTATGCTCCTAAAAATTGTATTTTTTGTAAATTGAAATCAAGTTTGGAATAAATATTTCATCATATATACATATGATTGTATTTTGCAAAAGGCTTTTATAGATTGTTCTACCTTAAATGCATGTTATTACAACCTTTTTCCTATGTCTGAAACAATTGATATTTTGTAATGGGTGCAAATTTTTTTAAATTTTTTTTGTAGATGGCTTTTGGCGTGGACTTATGGATAATCAATTTTTGTGTATAGAGGACACTTGACACTTTTGTATAATTCTGCTAACTATGTCGTCCTCTGCTTTTGTATAGATTAGTATTATTGATACATATACCTTTTGTAATCTAACTGATGGTTACTAGCGTGGCATATAAATCACATTTTGTTGTGGTATAGATTATGATGGTAATTTGTACCACGCCAAATGGCCGTTTCACATGGTTCTAAATATATATTTTTTTGTATATGGAGGGTTGAATTTTTGTATGCTTCTCTATTTTGTGTGGAAATATAATTTTAGTTTGGACAATAGTTGGCTTGTATGGAATATATACATTTGCAGGTATTCATTTTTGGATGGTTGGAAGTAATTTGGATTGTGGAATGATTGATAAAATATGTATTGTGTTGTTTATAAGGTTGTACTGAATATAAACAGGTTGTGGAGAAATAACAATCTTGTGATAAAACATAAGATTATTTTTTTGGCGACTAAACAATTCGTACTAAAAAAGGAAGTACATATTTCAGTGACTAAAATGTTAGTAGCTAAAACTTAATAACAAATTTCGGAAAACAATTATGGTGACTACAAAGCTTAGTGCCAACAAAAAGCAGACAATAGGTGACTAAAATTTAAGAATAATCAGACATTTGGCGACTAAAATATTTTGTAGCCAAAAAACAAAAACACATTTGCCGACTATAAGTTTAGTAGCAAAAAATGTGAGACTTTAGCCGACTAAATGTTTAGTAGGCAAAACACAAACTATTTGACTACTAAAAGCTTAGTAGCCAAAAAAGTCAGACTTTTAGCGACTAAAAAATTGGTAGGCAAAAAGAAAACCAAACTTTAGGCGACTAAAATCTTAGTAGCCAAAAACAATCTACATTTGGCTACTAAAATATTTTGTAGCCAAAAAAATTTTGATGAACAAGAAAAACACTTTTGCCAACTACAATTTTAGTTGCAAAAAATG
Source organism: Camellia lanceoleosa (assembly GCA_025200525.1). Lineage (NCBI taxonomy): Eukaryota > Viridiplantae > Streptophyta > Magnoliopsida > Ericales > Theaceae > Camellia > Camellia lanceoleosa. The sequence goes on along the minus strand of CM045761.1, from coordinate 134,706,371 downwards.
TGACACTTTAGGCGACCAAACTTTTAGTAGCTAAAACACAATCACACTTTAGACGACTAATACATTTAGTAGCTAAAAAAATATTAGGAGGAACCAAAAAAATTTTGGCGACTAAATCTTTAGTAGCTAAATATAAGTAACGTTTTTTGCGACAAATATTTTTAGTCGCTAAAAAGGTGATATTTAATTTTTTTTCAATACTTTTCGTAACTAAAAAATTAGTCGGCATTGCATTACATTTGGCGAATGAAATAATTTTAGTTGCCAATTACCTTCCCCAACAATCCTTCAGCAACTACTCTTGCGACCAAAACATTTAGTTGCTAAAAATTTTTGGCAACTAAAAGATGGCTTTTGGTGACTAAAAATTTAGTCGCCAAAAGTGTAAATTCTTGTAGTGTCTCTACGCTGCCACGAAATTTCCAACATGAACACAAGTCGAACCAATAAGGTCAAAATGCAACAGTTTAACACATGCATGAACATCGGATGCCTTTCACACTTTCAATGAACAAAACCCGAAACCAACAATGCAAACACTTTCAATAATGCAATTTACATTGCAAAGCCACATTAGGGTTTCTCACACAACATGAAATAACCATAACCCAACACACCCACACCGTATTGAATGTTCCCTTACTTGTTCACAATTCCACAAATCACATACGTGCAATTCGCTCACAACGATTTGAATTTCAAAATACATAGCACAGCCAAATGGAACAATGTAGGGTTTCTTTGTTGCAATCACCGTCCAAATTGTTTCCATTTTGGGGATTTTCTCTATCACGTAGATTGGGGAATACATTGTCGGGTTCGGGTCAACCGGAACGTGAATTGTCACCCAGGTTGCTCTGTACATCCGCACGTGTACACGTCACCACTAAACCACCACACACAAGCTAATGCGTGACCCACCTCCGCGCGTGTTACGAAGCTCTCCAACCTAAATACCTACTAGTTCGCTTTTTCAATCACCGTGGCACACACACATACCCAGTCCATGTGACTCATACAAAACAATGCCATATGTCACCCAAAAATACTAACAATGGCAAAATAGTCAACAAACAAATTGAGGGATCACCCAGTCAACAAGAAAACAATGAGGACCTTACGGATTATGATTCCACAAAATGAGATTTAATGGTCAATTCCCCTTTTATTTTCACATTGTTGTCATCTTTTGTCTGATAAGAGTTTATGAAAATTTAAAATAACTTTATAGTATTTTTTTTTTAAAAGTTAGCTGTTGTTGTTGTTGTTTTTTTTATTTTTATTTTTTTTATTTTTAACAAAAGAAGTTATTAAATTTTTTTTAATGTGATCTATATCTTCTATCTTCTATATCTCATTAACAGAGAATGGCAGTCCTAGAGATGCAACTCTAACCCACGAAAGCCACTCTAGTTTTAATGCAATCACAAAGCAATTGGTTGAGCTGTACTCATCAGTCTTCTATGTGATCATTTTCGGAGTGCATAACAACTTAGGGGTGGTGTTTGTTTTCTTGTGTTGTTTTTTTATAAATCTTTTTGCTTTGATCTTGTTTGGTTTGTTACTCACCAACTTGTTGGGATACTAGTAAATGATTGAGCTTGCTTAATAGTGCCAACCTAGTTGGGATCATTTTGCTTTGCTATGATATGGTTTTTGGTTTCCTCCATCAGTAAAGTTTCTTTTGCCAATTACAATCCTTCATCTCATGTTACGTAGCAACTTTTTCTATCATAAAACATTACATCAATAAAGAGGAGGTGCACAAGGCTTGAGCCCAAGACTTTAGATTTTATTAAGAACATTCTTACCACTTGGGCAACATACATGTTATAATACTAATTTCTTTTGTTGTTGTGAAGCACTCAAATGACAATATATCAGAGGTAGGTTGCTGAACTTGCTATCATTCTTTATTTACTCTACAGGTATGTATTATATTGTCTATAGACGAGCTTCAAGATTAGTACATGAATTTGAAGATTAGATTGAAAGAGAAAGATGAAGTCATTGAGCGTGCTAGGGTTTGTTGTCAAGATCTACACTAGTTGAGCTCTAATTTTGTATAGTCTCAAATTTGGTTTGTATAGTCTCAAATCTGGTTTCGAAAAAAACTGATGATGATGATGAGTTGTGTGTGTGTGGGTGTGTGTTTGCATATGATGGATCTGTATGGATCTGTGTATGGGTATGTGTATTTTGTTGTTATTGTTGTTGATGTGTTGATGTTCATGATGTTGATGATGATATTGAAACAGATTAAAACAAATTTGATAGATTTGTTCAAATTTTAAACAGATAATACAATTCTATATAGATATGACATGTTTGTTTTGAACATATTTGTTTAATTTTTGAACAGATAATAGGGGTTTGGTATTGTAATAGATATGGGTTGGCTTGGAATAAATATAAATTTGAACAGATAAATAGAAATAGAGGGAGAAACAGATAGAAAGAGAAAAGAGAAGTGGAGGGAGAAGCAGATATAGAAAGAAGTTTGAAAATGGTGTTAATTTGAACAAATAGGAAAAATAGGTCATAAAATTTTAACAAATAAAAAAAATTCAATAGAAAAAAATTTGAACAGATAATCAAAAAAGTCAAACAGGTAAAAAAAGGTCAAACAGATAAATTAAGAGGTAAAATTTGAAACAAAATATCCTTTCAGAATAACAAAAGGACTTCTTACTAAACTATTTCACAAATGGTAGACCTCTCACCAATAAAAAAAAAAAATCTACTGGACCTAATGTTTTATACCCTCCTTAGAGTAGATTTATCACAAATTTTCTCTAATATTAATTTTTATTCTTACTTATTTGAATTGTATCCACTTGTACTATCATTAACTGAGCAACATGCATATTATAATACTAATTTGTTTATTATTTATTTTTATTTTTACTTAATTGAATTGCACACATATTACATATGTCATCCACTTGTACTATTATTAAGTGACCACCAAACTTATAGATAGAGGTGGAAAATGTTTAAACCCAAGACCTTATTGCTATCACTTGAGTAACCTATGATATTGTTTTTTTATTTTTTTTATTTTTATTCTAACTTATTTGAATTGAACACATATGATGTGCTCCACTCACTAATTATTTAAAATAAAGACAGAGAAAAACACAACCAAATTAGTTCGCTATTGAGAGGGAATAAAAATAACCACAAGAATTATGTGGGTCCAGGCATTGCCACGTGGCATGGTTATGGATTATCATGTATATGACAGTCATCAAATTCTTATCAAACACTGCATTAGTGTTTTATGTTATGCAAAACTTATCAAGATATGAAATCTTATTGATATAGAAGTCCTGAACAACCAAAGATTGTTTGGGATAGGACTTCTGGAACATTCAAATTACTTGAGAGGTAAGTCATTGGATATTATAAATAGGCAACACCCTTATGGATTGAGGTACATAATTTCTCTCTATGAATTAATCCATTAAATATTTTGATAATATTGGAGGATTGATTTGGGCGTCGGAGGACTCCCGGCTACGGCTAGGGGTGTTTTGTCTTGTAGATAGCGATTGTGTGGTGGTGTTATACATCTTCTTCGTTGGATTTCTTTATCAACAAGGACGTGATTTTTCTTTGCTCGTACAATTGGCGCCGTTTGTGGGAATCAATGAAATTCATAGAAGAAGACAAAATTAATCCCGTTCATGTGACCTTACTGTGGATGATTCTTTTCCAATAATACAACCCAAAGTTGTATACTAGAAGCCAAAGTATGGATTTTATGCATTATTACTTTGCGGATGAAGATATTTTATTGTGCTGAATTTTGATTATCTATGGAGCATGGAGTTTATGCGTTATTATTCCAACCACGAATACATGGAAGATCAAATTATTATATCAGATTTTTATTATCTAAAAAATATGAGTTTTTATACCAAACGTGGATGAAGACTATTATTTGGGTCAAATATGCTGAGATGGAGTTCGCGCTTTATGGATCATGGGGGCAACATGAATTACACTACCTTTTGGTTACAAATTTTATCTTTTCGCCAAGTTGGTTTGGGCAAGAGATAAGTTGGCAGGTATTGATCAATTTGAAAAATCTTTATCAAGTGGGTTTTGCTCGGTGAAGTAGATTGACAGGTTTGACCAATTTTGAAAATCGTTGTCAAGCAAAGTAGATTGGCAGGTTTGACCAATTTTGAAAATCTTTGTCGAGCAAAGTAGGTTGGCAAGTTTGACCAACTTAAAAAATCTTTGTTGAGCGGGTTTTGCTTGGCGAAGTAGGTTGGCAGGTTTGACTAACTTAAAAAATCTTTATCGAGCGGGTTTTGCTTGTTGAAGTAGATTGGCAGGTTTGACCAATTTTGAAAAATCTTCATCGAACGGGTTTTGCTTGGTGAAGTAGATTGGCAGTTTTGACCAATTTTGAAAAATCTTTATCGAGCAGGTTTTGCTTGGTAAAGCAGATTGGCAGGCTTGACCAATTTTGAAAATCTTTATCAAACAAAGTAGGTTGGCAGGTTTGACCAACTTGAAAAATCTTTATCGAGCGGGTGTTGCTTGGTGAAATAGATTGATAGGTTTGAGCAATTTTGAAAATCTTTGTCGAGCAAAGTAGGTTGGCAGGTTTGACCAACTTAAAAAATCTTTGTTGAGTGGATTTTGCTTGGCGAAGTTGGTTGGCAGGTTTGACCAACTTGAAAAATCTATGTCGAGCGGGTTTTGCTTGGCAAAGTGGGTTGGCAGGTTTGACCAACTTTGAAATTTTTTGTAGAGCAGGTTAGTGGTTTGTCCACCAGTGGGATTTTTTGCCGAGCAGGTTTTGCTTGCCAATAAGCAAGTTGGTGTTTTGGTAGTTCCGAACAAGTTTAGGCATTCTTAGAATAAGTCCTAACAAGGTTATGCATTTTCGGAATAAGTCCTAACTTGGTTAGGTATTCTTGGAAGAAGTCCTAACAAGGCATTTTTGGAATAAGTCCTAACTAGGTTAGGCATTCTTTGAATAAGTCCTAACAAGGCATTTTTGGAATAAGTTCTAACTTGGTTAGTTATTCTTGGAAATAGTCTTAACAAGGCATTTTTGGAATAAGTCCTAACTAGGTTAGGCATTCTTGGAATAAGTCCTAACAAGGCATTTTTGGAATAAGTCCTAACTAGGTTAGGCATTCTTGGAATAAGTCCTAGCAAGGCTAGGCATTTTCGGAATAAGTCCTAATGAGGTTAGGCATTCTTGGAATAAGTTTCAGCAAGGCTAGGCATTTTCGAAATAAGTCCTAATAAAGTTATGCATTTTGGAATAAGCCCTAGCACCTATGTATGGTTTTAGTTAGGTATTATTACACGGCTATTTTTATTAGAACAATAGAAAGCTTCCACTCTTTCACTGGGTTCAAAGAGAATGAAAGCTTAGGGGCAATTGAGAGGGAATAAAAATAACCACAAGAATTATGTGGGTCCAGGCATTGCCACGTGGCATGGTTATGGATTATCATGTATATGACAGTTATCAAATTTTTATCAAACATTGCATTAGTGTTTTATGTTATGCAAAACTTATCAAGATATGAAATCTTATTGATATAGAAGTCCTGAACAACCAGAGATTGTTTGGGATAGGACTTCTAGAACATTCAAATTACTTGAGAGGTAAGTCATTGGATATTATAAATAGGCAACACCCTTATGGGTTGAGGTATGCAATTTCTCTCTATGAATTACTCCATTAAATATTTTGATAATATTGGAGGACTGATTTGGGCGTCGGAGGACCCCCGGCTATGGCTAGGGGTGTTTTGTCTTGCAGATAACGATTGTGTGGTGGTGCTATTCATCTTCTTCGTTGGATTTCTTTATCAACAAGTACGTGATTTTTCTTTGCCCGTACAGCTACCCAAACTCCTGCTGAGTGATTTACGTTACAACGTTATTAATTGTTGGCATCAAAAGGCTTTGGTCTTCAGTTCTCCCCTTTACTTGTCTCTTAATCTCAAAAAAAAAAAAAAAAAAAAAATAATTAATAAATATTGAAACTAATTTATTGAAGAAAGAAGAAGATTATTTCAAAATGTGGACAATTTAAATATTATAACGAAAACACTTATCTTTCATTTTATTTTAAATAAACTACAATTTGAGTTCAAATTATAAAATTATCTTTTAATTCGACAAATTATGATTTAATAATTACTCATTTATACAATTGTCACCAACTCAATCACATGAACACAAATGAAAACTTTTAATGATTAAATAAACGAAACCAATAGTATAAGGACAAAGTAGAAATATTGGAGACAATTTTTGGGATAAAAATGAAGGTTAATTACACTAACACTCGTTGAATTATTAGTAAATATCACTTTACTTTCTTTTTTGATCTATGAATCTGTACATTTGGATTTCTTTAACTATAAAAATGTATCACTTTCGTCTATTTAGACGATTTCTAAGAAAGATGTATTTATTCAATTTTCAAAATTGAGGAGATCAAAATGTGTAATATTATGTTTTATTTATTTGGATTGAAAACATTTTCTAACGAAAAACTTTTTCAAAAAATGTCTTTTTGGAGAATATGTTTCTATATTTAATGGTGGTGTGGCGGTGATGATAGCGATGATAATTGTATGGTGATGGAGGTACTGTAACAGGGTAGTGTTATGACATTGATAAGACTTGTAAAATAATTTTTTAGGGAGTTATGTTAAGAATCCAAAATAAATTACCAAATCTTTCACATAGAAGGGGAATAAATAACCAAATATTCCTCATAGCCAGTTTGCATTAGCTGAGAACGATCCCCAGTGTAACTGTGGACCAGCGAGCCGCGCACCATAGAGCCCCAAGAGGCTTTTGTTCATCCACTAGATTTTGGGCCCTGACTCCTTAGAGCTCAAGGATTCCGAGATACAATCCTACAGAACAGATCCTGTTTAAGTAAGGTCTTGCCTCTTTTTTTTTCTTCTCGCCTTATAAATGCAGTTCATTTTTTTCCTTAACTTGTCGATGTGGGACTCTCTGTCTTTCTTGTTTTTGTTTCTGGGTTGAACTTGTAAGCATTCTTCATTTTAGATTTGATTTGGATTTGAAAATCTGACAGAGAAGAGGTTCGATTGAGAATTTGAAAGACCCAAAAATGATAGAATAAAGCAGAGGCAATACAGACATATATGCTTTTCTGTTAGTCTCCTTTTTTTCTTCAATACTTTCAAATTTTGTATTGAACTATCCTGTTTTGTATACTAGAAAAAAAAACTCACCACTCTATTTATTTATATGAAGATGAACAAACATCTTAAAATAAAGGCCAAAACATTCCCATTTCTAACTATTTAAGGCTTTTCTGGTCTCTACTTCTTCATCTGTTTTGGCGTGCATCAACAGTGGGGACACAAGAAGAAATACATTTGTTGAATTTGCTTGATAATATTGAATCCCTCCTCACCCCCCACGGCATAAACAAACATAACTCTTCGCTAATAATGAATTTAGGGTTTCTCAATTTTCTCAATTTTCTTCTACTTCGTTGCTGATTTTTTTTTATTTTTTATATTTATTATTGCATAAAGTTACTGTTAATAAAATGCAGGGACCATCACACACCTAATGTAGTAGGATTTTCAAAAATAATAATTGCATTTGGGCAGGTGAATTATATAATGCTAACTAGTTATAATGCTGAAGTGATTGGTTTTCCTACCTTGGCTCCCGTATATGGTTAGCCGGGGTGATAGTGCCAGTTGAGATTATATGATTCCATTTTCGGGTCTCAGCTTTACTTTTGATCATGCATGTTCTCTTCTATCACTTCTCTCTAATAAAATATTTCTTTTATTGATTTAAAAAAAAAATGCATTTGCATGACATCTAGAATAAATAAGATTTTGGGGATTAATTCTTGTGAGTGGAAGATCACCATTATCCTCATTATTTTTTAAAGTGTTTTCCCCACGTCAATTGACATGACGGATATATGTAAGTCAGTGTGTGTAGGTTCTCACCACCACCTCCCATCACCGATGACCGGTTTATTCTCCTACCACTGACAATCACCTTTGATGAACCGATCACCTCCTCTCTCTTCTTGCCTTCCTGTTTCATCTATCTCCTCTCGCAAACGTCGATCACAACTATCTCTTAGGTAAGTTCTGATTTTTAATTTTTTTTTTGTTGAAATCTTTTTTTTGGTTACGGTGTGGCCAACTCATTTGGGCTGTTCGGAGGAACTCAATTTGTGTGGATGACTCATTATTACAAAAAAATATGTAATAATTTACAATAAAAATACATAATATCTATCATAAAAATACATAACCGTGGGTGTTAATTTCTGACTTCACAACCAAATAGATCTCTTTGCAGAGATCTAGGAAACTTAGCTGGAGAGCACCCAACAAAATAGATTAAACCAAATACCTGCTAACAAGAAGATAAGAATACCATGGTGGCTCATCCACCTAGGAGCACTCCAACAATCAAGTCCGTAAACTTATCTCTCAAAAATATCAAACAAGTATGCAATGCACAAGTAAAAGCATACTTTAGACTCATGGAGGTGCCTTACTTTTATAGCCAATAATGCCCTTGTCCCTTAGAAGTCTCATTTCATAAGACTCAAGAACAATGCTTATCTCAGACTCTTAGTTTGATATGGATGAAAGCCTCATCCTTATCTGAACTAAACACATCACTTATCTAGGACTTTGGTCCTCTATCCAAATATCTCAGATTTCGATATTACCGCACAAGATTTCGAAAATACCACAATCATGTCAACAATCTGGCTCTTCTACGTGGCACTTTGGCCAACACCTCGACCATGTCTCGGCCACATGGCATGACCCTAAAAATACATCCCCATAACTACCCCCTAGGTTCTATTACCTCAACAACTGGAGGTGATGGAAACTATATCGTTCGATGTTGGTCAAACAACATGCTAGAGATACTCTTCCGACCGAGATCATGACTTGTCGGCATCAAGAAACAGGGACTCAAATGTCCACTCATCAAAACCAAGATCCAAGAACCAAGGATGAAGAACCTAGGATCAAGAACCAACGTGTTCTTTTATCCAAGATGAACATCTTAACTGAGATTGTACTACTAACTGACATCATGAAGCACTAGTTCAAGAATTCCAAATGCGTACGAGTTGTCACGCATAATTTCCCCAACTGTTTCATCCACATGATATTGCCCAACTGGTTCGTACTCATCATGCATCAGATATGTCACTTTGTCTCTAACTCATGCCGCTTGACGTCATCATGGGCACGTCTAGCTAGGCGATTAAATCAGGGTTTTTCCATCATTTTCTTTTTTTAACAAAAACTTTCTCCATTTCTTCACTTTTGCATCCACAATTCTCTCTCATCTCTCTCTAAAACCTCCATTAACGACCTTTGAAGTTTTTCTGCAACTATCCATGTTCATCACTTCCAGTGAGCATTCAATCATTCCATTTTGGTTAAAGGCATCGGCTGACTTCGGCGAACAGGATTTCGGCTTCCGTTTCCGCGACTTCAACCTGTAAGTTCTTGAATCTTCCCATTATCGATTTCAGTCTTTGATTTTTCTATAATCTCCATATTCTCAAGCACGCCTCATGCTTTTATATATGTATGCTTTGCAGTTTTCTTCATTCTTGCACACTAGCACCATGAGTCATCACCAATCCCTTGTGTTTCTTGTATTCTTTCATGCCTTGAATGTGTTCATACCCTCTGTTTTAGACTTTGAATATGTTTTCTATGTCTCTTTCTCTGTTTCCAAATTCTTCCACCCCGTTCTTGCCTATTTTAGTTATTTTTGCATAGATTTAGGTTTGGGATTTGTTAGATCAATACACACTATACGAAAATCAAAACTGATTATACCCCAAAACCTCCATTAGGTTTCCAGAATCCTTGCTTTAGTGTCCCTTAGGGTTACACCAAGGTCCCTTTATCGTTAGGAAAACACTTATATACTGAAAACCATATAAAACCCTTTCAGCCGAGATCATGGATATGTTCAAATGGAGGGTAGATTCCCCAAGTAAGTTAGAGTACTTCTACCAAGAGTTTAACATTTTAGCTGATGTTCACCTTAGGCTTGTTAGTGAGAATGGCTCCATTATGCCTGGGGAGAACTACATGCCCTTTTCCCCGTGGTATCAATCATCGAAGGTGGAATCAAATTCCCTCTTGACATCCTTTTCCAAGAAGTGATGCACTTCTATAGACTTACCCTATACAACTGGCCATAAACACCTTTAGGGTTATCAACGGCATAGCTGAGCTATGTTGTCGTCCAAATGCTAGGATCACCCTTGCTGATATCCAGTACTTATACCATGTGTAGCCTCAAATCCACCAGTGGCTACACTTACTATCTCAAACCCCGGTCTACTGCATACAAGTTGATAGCTGACTTTCCAGACTCCAACAAGGGTGCTGGAGAAGACTGTCTCATTATCTTGGGCAACTGGGAGTTTGCACCAGATGATGATCTCCATCTCTTCCCTTTGCGCTGAGAAGTTTTTAGAGAGGATGAGTGTAAGAACTTAGTCATCGCCAACCACACATTTTTTAACATTGCTTTTCACACTTAGTCATTTTCTGATGTTTTTCTCTTTTTACTCTTTCTGTAGTGCTTCCTTAACCAAGAAAATCTTTCCAAAGATTGTATGTTGAAAGCCCTAACCTAACCCATCTTCTGGACTTACCCATTCAAGAGCTCAAGGCCCTTATTTTGCTCAACTACGTTTCGACATATCGGTCTTCTCTGCCTGACGTCCCCTCTAGGAGCAGACCTCTCCCCTTAACAATAACTCCACCAGCTGCATTCTCTCCTAGAATAGATCAAGCTTCCACTTTTGACCTAGTAGACCAACCATAAACATCAACCCCATCACAACACATGCCATCAGCTCATTGCTAGCATCGTCACCGGCCTCCAAACGCTCCGGTTAGGAGGACGCGCAGTAAGAAGCATCAAGCTACAGATGCTCCGGCATACGATCTTGCCAGCCCTCCTTTTGTAACCCCTGCATTCAGACTCGACACTAGAGTTTCCATAGCTACCACATTTACCGAGATGGATCGTAAACCAGTGGTAGCCGAGGATCTGCTCGCTGGGCTGCCTGACATAATAACCATTCAATCCACTTCTTCTCTTCAATCTATCTAGAAGCCAAAGAGAGTGAAGAAGACCAAGGTCACAGTTGTTTCCTCTGACGAAGAGAGGGATACTAAAGACTCAGTGCCAATTTCCAAGTTGGCCGAAGCCAAAAAGAGGCCAGCAGCGAGCGACTCCACCGAGACCCCTCTAACGAAGAAGCCGAGGTCCGTTGGTCCAAGTGGTGAAAGGGACGTCTTTTCTGAGGACGGTTGGCTCCTTGAGATCAAGGTGGATGAACGATTACTAAAACTCGGCAATAGTGCGATCAAAGATATCGAGGTTTGGATTGCCCTGACAATGGACCTACTTCTGCCAACCGACATGGACGAAATCAGTGACTACAACCAGTACGAGAACTTTGCCTTGATGATTAGACACTCAATCTTGGTACTGTTTATTTATCTATACTCGTTTCAAATTCTGTTTTTCTTAAAGGAGGCCTTGGAAACCAAGGAGGCTGAGATCAAGGCGATCCATGAGAAGGCATACGTAGAGGAGTAGGCCAACATCCGGGATCAGTACAAAAAACAAGTCAACCTAGCCTGCAACAAAGTTCACTACCTTGGTTGGGTTGTTGTACTGAAGAAGCTCTTTGTTCCTGAGGACTTCCCTCTGTGTGATATTTTTTAGTAGGATGTGCCCTCCTCTCCCTCTTCAGTCCAATCCAAGGAGGAGGAATAGAAAGATCAAGGTGAAGTGGATGTTGCTGACGCCACTGCTAGTGTTGCTGGGGCCAAATCCCCAATTCTGAATGATCAGGTCTTGGACCTGACTAAGGATGATGGGGATGAGATCTCCAAGTGTACCTGCCCAAAGAAAACTGACGCTAAGGTCGTTACTACCGAGAAGAGTCTGCATGAGACTCTTAAGGAAATTTATGAAGAGATAGTGGCCGACACCGAGGCTGGGAAGACTGTGGGGCAAGCCGAAGACATCGTGCCAAAAGTTAGCACTTAGGAATTTTTTTTATTTCTTTTAGTTTGTACTATTTTCTTTTTCTTGTCAGGCCAAAGTGCCTTTTGATGTAATAAAACAAATTCTTTTTTGAATGCAAGTTTGGCCACTTTTTTTGACTAAGTGTTGTAAATGTTGAATGCTTGTTCCTTCTTGCTGCTTTTATACGCCTGGTATAATCTTATGAATTCTTCTAAGTATGGCATCTTTTCAACTTAATATCTGGAGTTAATGTATCTCGGATAGAACCACTATCAATCATCTCGGATAGAACTACTATAAATAATCTCAGATAACTTCAACTTGCAAAATTTTTTGAAATTTTTTACAAGTGTCATATTCACTTTCATTTATACTTTATGCCCCCTAATGTGAATCTAAGTATCACTTAGGTTCTCGTTAAGGAGGCATCATTTGAATTTTTCCTAAGTTTGACTTAGACATCCATGATCGAGGTCATCGTGTTTAGCTTGTCTAAACAAATCACTTAAGGCTTAATCTTAGTGCATCGAAAGTACTATCTACCTCGGGTTTTTTTACAAACTAGCCAGATCGTGGCTGGTTTCATTCTATTTCTCATTGAAACAACTCTTTAACACAGTTTAACTTTTCCATCATTGCAAGTCTAAGTTAATCGCCTTGTTCACCTTAAGAACATCGGCTTAAGACTTTTCAGTCTTATCTAATAACATTTTTTAAAGAACAAAATCAAACTAGTATTTTATTAATACTTCGGCTAAGTAATTTAGATTACATATCAAAAACTTAAAAAAATAATGATAAAATAATTTCAAATTGCTGGTATTCCATGGTCTTGGTAGTTCCTTGCCATCATTGTCTTTTAACCGGTAAGCGATGTTGCCGGCGATCGAGATGATTTTGTATGGTCTTTCCCAATTTGGGCCAAACTTACCCTCTCTAGGATCTTTTTTGTTGCTGACAACCTTCTTTAGGATGAGGTCCCCAATTTGGAACTCCCTAGGATTTACCTTCTTGTTGTATGCCCTTGCAAGTCTTTGCTGGTATGCCTCTAGCCGAAATGCTGCTCTTTATCTCATTTCTTTAATTAAGTCCAGATCTCAGGTAAGGAATGCCTTGTTTGCCCCATTCTCCACTCCTTGAGTTTTGACTCCAGGAATTCCGATCTCCAAAGGTATGATGGCCTCGTGCCATAAGCCATAGCAAAGGTAGATTCTCTAGTAGCTCTTCTCGGCGTAGTGCAATATGCCCATAAAACATTAAGCAACTCCTCCACCCATTTGTCTTTAGCAGCTTCCAATCTCTTCTTTATTCCATCCAGGATGGTCTTGTTAGAGGCCTTGGCTTGGCCATTGTTTTGAGTTAAGTAGTAATTCTTGATCTTGTACTTCGTGCAGAAGTTCTTGATCAACTTGCTGTCAAATTGGGTGCCATTGTCTGCCATAATAGTTCTTGGGATCCCGAATCTGGTAATAATATTCTTCCAGATGAAATTCCTGACATCCACATCTCGGATTTTCGCTAGAGGTTCAACCTCCACCCACTTTGTAAAGTAGTCTGTGACTACTAATAAGAACTTTCTTTGTCTAGTCACCTTGGGCAATTACCCAATCAGATCTATGCCCCACTTGGCAAATGGCCAGGGGCTTGACACTAAGCTCAGGTCTCCAATTGGCTGATGTATCAAGGGTGTAAACAAGTAACACTTTTCGCATTTTCTGACATAGGCTTTGGCGTCCTTTTGCATGTAGGGCTATCAATACCCTTGTGATATGGCTTTGTGGATAAGGGATTTTCCCTCAGTATGGCTTCCACAAACCTCTTTGTGGATCTCGTACAAGAAGTCTTCTACTTGGGAAGGATATACACATGGTAGCAAGGGTCCAATGAAGGACCTTCTATAAAAATGGCCTTCAGCAGACAAGCAGAACCTAGCTGATTTCAGTTTGATCTTGTGTGCCTCCTTTTTGTCTTTTGGCAACTGTCCATCTCTGATAAACTTAACTAGGGCATCTATCCAGCTTTGGCCCAACTTTATGCACATTGCCTTCTGTTATTAGGGGTTCTACGCTTAGGCTTGATAGATAGTCTACCATTATCGTTCTCGGCGTGTCTGACTTTATGGGGCTGGCAATGTTAGCCAGGGAATCAACATGGCTATTGTCTTCTCAGCAGACCTGTTGCAGCTAACAACTCTGGAATTGTGCTAGTAACTTGATGACCTCTTTGACATAAGCCACCATCCTCTTATCTGTGGCTGCGTATTCTCTCATTGTTTAGTTTACGATGAGTTGGGAGTCACAATAGACTACCACCTTCTCGGTTTTGACTGTTACTGTTAATTTTAATCTAGCAATCAGTGCCTCATATTCTGCTTCATTATTTGAGGCCTTGAACCCCAATCGAATTGACTACTCTATCATCTGTCCATCTAGTGAGACCAGCACTACTCCTGCCCCTGTTCCTTGTCGATTTGAACTACTGTTGACAAAGAGGCAGAATGATTCACCGATGTAGATGTCACAGGACTTTGATTTCTCTTAGTCATTCTTCTGCCCTACTGGCGTGAAGTTCTGTAGGGCTAGCTATACTTCTTCTGGTTCTTTTACGCACCATAGGCTGAGGTTTACTAGTCTTGGCTTCAAGCTTGCACTTGGTGTGAACTCAGCAACAAAGTCGGCCAAAATTTGACCTTTGATTGCACTCCTTGGTTTGTATTCTATGTTGCTTGTCAAATCCCTATTCTGCAATAGGGACTTCAGTGGGTGCTCTGTAAGTACCACCATCTTGTGAGCTTGAAAGTAATGGTTTAGTTTTTTTGATGCTATTATTAGGGCGAGTGTTGGTTTTTCTGGAGGTTGGTAACTCATTTCTACACTTGCTAGGGTCTTGCTCACGTAATACACTGCATTTTGCTCTCATTCTTCTTCTTGGACAACCACGGCATTGACTGTGTGATCCGAGACTGCTAAATATAGGAATAGATCTTCTCATGGAATTGGATTTGACAATATTGGTGGGGTTGTCAAATACCTTTTCAAGTCGACTAGGGCGACTTCGCATTCATCTGTCCATAGAAAGTTTGTGGTCTTCTTCAGTAGCTGGAAGAATGGTTGGCACTTATCCAAACTTTGACTGATGAATCTGTTCAGTGCAACCGGTCAGAACTTGGACTTATTTTGCTGTCGTTGGGCTCTTTAGATCGAGGATGGCCTTGATCTAATCAGGGCTTGCTTCAATTCCTCTCCTAGTCACTAGATATCCTAAGAATTTACTAGATCCCACTCCAAAAGCACACTTGGAGGCATTCAGACGAAGCCGATATGCCTTCAGTATATCAAAAACCTCCTTCAGATCAGCTAAATGATCTGAAGGTTCCTTACTCTTTACGACCATGTCATCGATGTAGACTTCCACGATTTTTCTAATCAGATGCCTAAACATCCTCATCACTAGCCTCTGATATGTTGCCCTGGCATTCTTTAACCCAAAGGGCAATGCTCTATAGTAGTAGAGTCCATTTAGAGTGATAAATGTTGTCTTCTCTTCGTCTAGAATGTATATGGCTATCTGATGATAACCTCAGTACGCATCAAGGAAGCTCATCTTGTCATGGCTAGATGTAGCATTCACAAGTTGGTCTATCTTTGGCAAAGGGAACTAGTTCTTCGGGTAAGCCTTATTCAGGCTTGTGAAGTCTACACAAACCCTCCATTTGTCATTCTTTTTCTTTGCTACCACTATGTTGGACAGCCACGTTGGGTAGTTTACTTCTCGGATTGCTTTTGCCTCTAGCAGCCTTTCTACTCCCTCTATGTTCTCTTCCAAAAGCGTTTTCAATTTTCCTTCTTCTTCCTCTACCAAGCCTGAGCTGAGGAGGAAGAATTGTTATTCGTCTCCTTCTTATACAAGAACCTTTTCTAAGGGTTCTTGGCTTTTGTCGGTGGGTTCTTTGCCGACATCGTGCAAGGCCTCTTGGTCTTCGTTTTCTATTTTTATCATCTCCGCTTCTCTAGCAGTGCAGGTGTACTTCATTGTTTCTATGGAGCAATTCTTCGCCTACACTTGGTCTCCTCTCACCTCTTCAACCCCAAACTCGGTTGGGAACCGTAGTAGTTAGTGCAGTGTTGAGGGAACAACGCTTATAGCATGCAGTCAAGGTCTTCCCAAGATAATGTTGTATGGAGAGGAGGTGTCTGTCATAGTAAACTCTGTGGTTACTGTCCTGGTTCCATGCTAAACCTTCAAGTTTGTGGTCCCCAGTGGCAACTTTAGGGTTCCATTAAATCCGACTATGGGGTTGTTGGATTGTTCTAGATCGTCCTTATGAAGGTCGAGCTCTTTGTAATATCTGACATACATGATATCACAGGAGTTGCCTTAATTTATCAATATGCACTTTACCTGGCACTTTTCAACATTTAGAGTCACTACAAGAACATCGTTGTGCAAATGTTATATATATCTAGGTTGTCTTCTATGAATGAGATCATCAGCTCCCAATGTTTCTTTATCCATGGCTTCTTTTACTAGACTTGGTAAATATACTGCAGATGCCTTACCTTCTGTCTCTCACCTTAGATCTCGTTCTCGTTGACCTTCGTATAGATCATATTGATAACTCATGGTCTATTTGCCTGTGGTGGTGGGGGTGGAGGTGGTGCTATAGGCGCCTGGGCTAGCTTCACCTGCTCTTCTTGTGTCTTCGCTTCGTCTATCACGTCTCTCAGATATCCCTATCTGATCAAATCCTCCAAGTGTTGTTTTAAGGCCCTGCACCCTTGAGTCATGTGTCCATTCTCATCATGGTAGACACAATTCTTCCTAGGGTTCCTCCTCATATACTCCCCTAGGGTCTTTTACGGTGTCCTAAAGTAGGGCTAATTTTTTTATCCTTTCCAAGATCTTATAAATGAGGATCTTGAAAATCGTGTTCATGGCCTGCATAGCCTTCAATATTGGTTTCAGCTTGTTGGCACCATTATTTCCTTGGCTATTCTCTAGCAAGTCGTTTATCTTCTCTTGTTTTATTACACCTGTCTTTTTTGTTTTCCCGTCTTCCTCTACTCTTGCGCGCTTCTCAATCCTTGCCATGAGATCCTCCATGTTCTTTGAGAGGGTCTTTGCAATGGATTGCCGAAGCGGGCAAACGTTTTCCAAGCCATTCTTAAAAGACATGACCGCAAGTTTCTGGTTACATGCCGGGATTTGGTTGTAAACCTCGTAGTACCTCTTAGCATAAGCCCTAAGGCTTTCTACATCGTTTATCTTCATAGCCAATAAGAAATTTACCCTCAGTGGCTGTAACCTATTTGTAACAAACCTGGCCACAAACATCTCGGCTAGGCCTTCCTAGCTTTTTACACATCCCTTCGGCAATTTGTGGAACCAGTCCTACGCTATTTCCCCAAATGTCGATGGGAACGCCTTGCATAGAAACTATTCATTCCCACTCCACAAAGCCATTGCATTCAAATATAAATCAAAATGGAAGTTTGGGTTTGACTTACCATCATAGATTTAGAACCTCAGTATGCTGAATCTCTTCGGTCCCTTGAATGCATCTAACTCCACCGAGAATGGTGTCCTCAGCTAGGCGATGGATGTGATCTTGGCGTCTTGCCTCTTCCTCTGCAGGTAATCTCTCAAATTTTTCTTCGACTGTCTAGGAGTTCGGCTATCAGTCAACTTCAACCTTTTTGGCACACTGTTTCCTGTGTTGGGATGCATCATTTTGGACTCCTCCACATCTGCCACGTCACCGAAACAAAGGCCCTATTCGTTGACCTGTTGAGATCCTCTAATTTGGATTCCTTTGGTCCTTGGGGTTCTTTAGGACTCTTCCTACTAGGATTCTGTCTGCCCGGCGTTCTAGAATCACCGATGTGATTTCCCAAGTCTCTTGTCATATTGGGAGATTATTGGCACTATAGCCAGTCCTTCCTTCTGGGCGTTTGTGTTGCCTGCAAGAGCTGGCGTTTCTGGTAAAGGCAATGCCGGCTGCATCGCCTTGCTTTGCATCATAAAGTTCACCACGGTCTGCAGATCTGTCAACTTGTTCGCCAAGTCCTTCTGCTCATCGTTTCTCCTCAAGCATCTTTCTTTCCATACTTAGTAGTCGCTTTCGTTGTAATATTCTTTATGGTTACCTCTTCTCGGGCCATTACGACTCCTTGCAGCATTGTTGGCCTCATCATTTGCTTTTTGCACTTCTTCGTCATTATTTCCTACTACAGTGTTTGGATCTACATCCTCTTCTTCCTCATTACGCATGTCATCCCTGACTCTCACCTCTGATCCAGTGTTGGCCATCTATTTTATACTAAGTTCCTATAGACGGCACCAAATTGTGGGTGTTGGTTTCTAACCTCACAACCAAACAGATCTCTTTCCAGAGATCTAGGCAACTTAGCTGGAGAATATGTGACAGAATAGATTAAACCAAGCACCTGTTAACAAGAACATAAGAATACCATAGTGACTCGTTTACTCGGGGGCACTCCAACGATCAAGTCAATAAACTTATCTCTTAAAATTACCAAACAAGTATTCAATGCACAAGTAAAAGCGTACTTTAGACCCATGGGGGTACCTTACTTTTATAGCCAATAGTGCCCTTGTCCCCTAGAAGTCTCATTTCATTGGACTTCAAGCACAATGCTTATCTCGGACTCTTAGTTGATATGGATGAAAGCCTCATCCTTATCTGAACTAAGTGCATCACTTATCTAGGACTCTTGTCCTCTATCCAAATATCTCATATTCCGGTATTACCGCACAAGATCTCAGCAATGCCACAATCATGTTGGCGATCTGGCTCTTCCACGTGGCACCTTGGCCAATACCTCGACCACGTCTCGGCCACGTGGCATGATCCTAAAAATGCATCCACAAAATAGCAACATACATCCCCACAATAACCAAATACATATGGTGTCTATCAAAAGAATTTTCTTGGTTAAAACAAAACCAAAGGTAAACACAAAAGTCATTTGTCTCATTAGATAAAACAAAAAGAAAAAAAAAATCTTTTAGAATAAATATGAATGTATTCAATTAATCTTTAGTTCTCATTCCAAAAATTAAAAAAAAAAAATAAAGGAAAAAAAAAAGATCAACGACTTTGATTTGAATAATCTGAAATATGTAAATTTGTTAATTTTGATTTCTTAGTATATAACTTTTAAAAAAAAAATTAAAATTCCTAAACAATGAAGATTTAAAAAATAAGAATAAAATCTTAATATTGAATGTCATCTTAAGCAAGATGTTTTTATTTCTAATATTGACGTTTTAATTATATTTCAAAATTGAAAGCTTGAAACTATTTTTCAAAAAAAAAGAAAATATTTTTATTGACATAATGAAATGCATATATATATATAGTAGGGGAATTTTTTTTTAAGATCCCTAATATTATAATTTTAGAGGATAAAGAACAATCAAAAAAATTATAGCATCATCTTCACGATTGATAGAGTAAATCTCTGTCATTCTCCATGATCGACAGCAAAAATCTTGGCCATTTTTCATCTAGCTTCGTAATTTCTCTAACACATTTTCATCATTGATCTCAGTTCATCTTCATTTTAGTTCGGAGTTAGGGTTTCATCCTCACCACCTCACTCTGGCAAGTTTTTCAATTCCTCAACTAGTTTTTCTCTAGATTTACAATCAATTGTGTTTTATATTCAACCAAAGTGAAATTAGGGTTTCGATTTCATAATAATAGTTATTCATTACCATGTGATAAATTGCGATTGATTATCTCAAAACTTGGGCCAAATTTTTGTGTGATGACTAGAGAAATTTGTAAAAATGGAGTTTCTCTGTCATTTTAGTAAAAATTTAAGAAAGAATCAAAATCTTATCATAGTTGATTTTCCCTAGCTAAAACCCTAGGCCAAATTTCTCTCTCTTTATGGACAAATTTGTGAAAGTATTACCTCTTGATCAGTTGATTTTGCTTGCTTAAAAATCTTGGCCAAATTTATGTGTGATGCTTAGAGAAATTTGTAAAAATGAAATTTCTTTGCCATTTTAGAGAAATTTGTGAAAATATCAAAACCTTACTTTAGTTTATTTTCCCTGGCTATAATCCTAGGCCAAATTTCTTTGTCTTTATGGACAAAATTGTGAAAGTATCACCTCTTGATCAGTTAATTTTGTTTGCCTAAATATCTGGGTCAAATTTTTGTGTGATGGCCAAAGAAATTCGTAAAAATGAAATTTCTCTGTCCTTTTAGTGAAAATTTGTGAAAGCATCAGAACCTTATTTTAGTTGATTTTCCCTAGGTAAAACTCTAGGCCAAATTTCTCTATTTTTATGGGCAAATTTGTGAAAGTATCACTCATTGATTAGTTGATTTTATTTGCCTAACAACCTTGGTCAAATTTTTGTGTGATGGCCAAAGAAATTTGTAAAAATAAAATTTCTTTTCTATTTTAGAGAAATTTGTGAAAACATCCTTATTTTAGTTGATTTTCCCTAGCTAAAACCCTAGGCCAAATTTCTCTGTCTCTATGGACAAATTTGTAAAAGTATCACCTTTTGATCAGTTGATTTTGTTTGCCTAAAAACCTTAGTCAAATTTTTGTATGATAACTAGAAAAATTTGTAAAACTGAAATTTCTCTGCCATTTTAGAGAAATTTGTGAAATCATCGAAACCTTATTTTAGTTGATTGTCTCTTTCTAAAAGCATGGGCCAAATTTCAATGTCTTTATAGAGAAATTTGTAAAAGTATCAACCCCTGATCAGTTGATTTTCTTATGATAAAAGCCTTAATTAAATTTTTGTGTGTAATGGCCAAAGAAATTTATGTATGTGTGATTTTTCTAGCAATGTTGAGTTTTTCTGGCCATCACGCACTTATATAGTACTCTATTATGCATTTGAATTTCACTGGCCACATTATACTTGCTCAATGAGATATGACATTTCTCTAGTCATCACACACTTACTTAGTGCATTCTTGTGCATTTGAATTTATCTAAGTGTGTGTTTGGAATTTCATTGCCCACTCCCCTCCTTGAGATTTGAAATTTCTTTATCTATTACACATTTGCTTAGTACTCTTTTGTGCATGTGTGTTTGTGTGTAATTTCTATGGCCATGTTGATTTTCTATATGTCATATTTATTTTCTCTATGTTTGTTCGTGTGTGTGTGTATGTGTGTGTGAAATTTCTCTGCCCAGCACACACTTTGTACCCTCTTGTGCATTTAATTTTCACTAGCCACATTACACTCCACTTGATAGATAGAACTTCTTTGACATGTTTATTTTCACTGGCCATTACACACTTGCTTAGTGATCGCTTGTGCATGTTTGTCTGTGTGTGTAATTTTCTCTGGCCATGTTGATTTTCTCTTTGTTTGTTTATGTGTGTGTGTGTGTAATTTCTCTGACAACACACTTTTTACCCTCTTGTATATTTGAATTTCTTTGGCATGTTGATTGATAGTTATATGTTTTCATTGCCTAGAAAATAGAAAGAAAAAAAAAGAAAAGAAAAAAGAAAGAGGACATCTCAATCTAGTAGTTTTGAGCTTAAATAAAAAAAAAACAACACACCGGAAAAAAGGAGTTATAAGCTTAGATCGATGTCGAAAGGCAACATAACCACCCGTCAAGCTATCAAAGAAAAATTGTCAATGAAAGAAGTCAGTTGATACGAGCAGAGCTCATAGCAAGATTTGCAACTGAAGTGGCCAGATCATGGGTAGAACTAGTTGAAAATAATAGAAGAAGACCTAAAAGCAGCTAAAGAACCAGAAGCAGTCAAAGAAAACTCAAAAGAAGACAAATGAATTACATCATAGGAAAAAATTTAGAAATTTTTTGTAATCATATAAACATTAGTTTGTAAATCTTGTACATTGCATTAGTAAATGACCCATGTAATTAGGAATTGTTATTGTATTTTCTTTGATCTATTGAAGGAAAACTCATGTAAATTTCTTTGGTATGAATTAATTTTTCAAAATTTCACTGGTATGAACAATGTACATAGAGAAAATTCTATTCATAGAGACATTCCTCTATGACATAGTTTGACCATTTTTCATGGTATTGAATGCTTTGCAACAATAGTGTGTTATAGAGTTGACTCTACCTAAGTTTGGGCAAATTAAATGTGATAGATAAAAGTTACCAAAATCTAGAAATTTCTTTGTGATTGTACCCAAGTTACCAGAATTTCTTTGGTATGAAATTACCAGAATTCCAGTAAGAAATTTCTCTAGTATAAAGTTACCAAAATTTCACAGAGAGAAATTTCTCTGGTATGAAAAATTTTATAGAGAAATTCTTCTTTCAGAACAATTATCAAGAACACAAGGTATATAGAGAAATTCTATTCACAGAGAAATTCTTCTCTGTTAACCAACATAAAAAAAATGTAACAAAATTCTTCTAATATCCTCAACTTATCACAATCACATCACATCCAAAATAATAATAATAAAGAATGTATTATTCAATCAATAAAATGTATCAATGCAATGGAAAATGTAATGTAAACATTTAAAACATACGGATATCTTTAATTATTAACTAAAGGTTCCTTGCATGTCCTCTTATTATGGCAATCAATACTCCCACATCGACTGCACTTCATCACCCTTTTGAACTCTCGGCTAGAAGCGATGATGTTAGTCTTTGGCCTACCAGCTGGCCTTTTACACAATGGTGATAAAATCATAGCATCATCAATGCTAAAATCAAGTTCCCCAACAGTTGTAATTGAGCCAATTGAAAGCGAGTATGCTTGATGATATATATCAACATTAATGACAATAGTATCATTCTCATATTTGCACCATAAATTGACATATCCATCTAAACTGCAAAATAATAATAATAAAAAAAAAATAAATAAATAAACATAAAAATCAACTTGTTCAATTTAGAGAAATTTGAAAAATCACAAAGAAACACATAAAAGGCACAACAGAGGAAAATAACATAAACATAAAAACTTACAAACAGAGAAAAATAACGATAAAACATGTCTAGAGAAAATTAAAACAACAGAGAAATTTACAAACTCAACAAAATATAAATTTCTCTCTATTAAAATAACTACAACTAAAAAATAAACGTGAATATACAAACTAACCTTATAAATATAAATTCACTTGGAAGATCACAAAAATAAAAACACATTCAAATCAAATCACAAATTGCTAACTGATGATACAGTTTGTTCCAGGTGGAACGGGTCGGACTGATCCACGCTCCTCAAGCCTGTGTCCGAATGACCAAACCTACTAGAAGACCTGTACAAGAGTTCAACGGGGAACGGGGAGTCCCCCAGCGAACCTTCCGACGTTCAAGTTAGAGAGAGAAGTATAATGTAGAGATGAATTAGAGATAGAAAGCTTAACCTTTTTCTTGTCTTCGACGTCTGCTTATATCCTTTGGTAATCATTTCGTTGTCCCTTCCAGCCTGTCACCTTGGCCGAAAGTCTATGCTCTAGCTTACCTTGTTCATGGTGAAGGCGTTCTGTCTTGACGGAGAGGGGTTATCGCAATAAATGCTGTAAGGGGCTTCATTAATGGCGATGCGCAATGGCAATAACTTTGCAGATCTTTGTCTGCTTATGTGGCTTGCCCTTCTTTTGCCATGTGTCTTGATGTCATTGGTTCTTATTGCTACATGGGGCTTCAGCAATGCTAGGCTTTAGTATTTGAGTTATATACTGGGCCCTAAATGGTAGGCTATAATCTTTATGGGCTTACCCATGTCAGTAGTCCCCAATTTCCAAGTGCAACTTTAGTCCAACGAAGGGAATAATGAAGAAAATGAGGGTTGTGAGAGACCGGCAGGGTGAAGGCCGATTGAGAGAGGTGACCAACTATAAGGAGGGCCGACCACGAAAAGTGGTCGAGTGGAGGGACCAACCATGAGGAGAGCTGACCGCGAAGGGTGGACGAGTGAAGGGCTCGACCATGAGGAGGGCCGACCGCAAACGGTGACTGAGTAGAGGGACCGACCATGTGGAAGGCTGACCGCAAAGGGTGACCAAGTGGAGGGGCCGACCATGAGGAGGGCCGACTGCGAAGGGTGGCCGAGTGGAGGGGCTGACCATGAGGAGGGCCGACCATGAAGGGTGGCCGAGTGGAGGGGCCGACCATGAGGAGGGTCGACCGCGAAGGGTGACCAAGTGGAGGGGCCGACCATGAGGAGGGTCGACCGCGAAGGGTGACCAAGTGGAGGTGCCGACCATAAGGAGGGCTGACCGCGAAGGGTGGCCGAGTGGAGGGGCCGACCATGAGAAGGGATTCCAAATCTACATACGATCGACTGCCTGATGAATCTGGTTGTGTTTTGCTCGGCAATTGTGGCAAGGGGTTCTACCTCCACCTATTTAGTGAAGTAATCAATGGCGATAATGGCGAATTTGGTTTGGCCTCGGCTAGTGGGCAATGGGCCAACTAGGTTGATCCCCCATTTGGCAAATGGGTAGGGACTACAAAGTGTGATCAATTTTCTAGGAGGAGCATGGGGGATGTGGGCAAAACGCTGGCACTTATCACATTTGAGCACGAAGTTAGTCGCATCTTGATTGAGAGTAGGCCAGAAATAACCATTGCGAAGTATTTTGTGGGCTAGGGACCGGGCACTCGAATTATTACCACAGATACCCTCATGGATTTCCCTCATTACGTAGGTTTCTTGAGCAAGATTGAGACATCTGAGGTATCGGCGTGGAAAACCACGTTTGTACAAGAGGCCGCTGACAAGGATGTAGTTGGACGACCGGGCCCTGATTTTGGTGGCCTGCTGTTTGTCGGTTGGCAGTTCCCCCGTTGTCAGAAATAGAGAGATGTCGGTCGCCCAATGAATAGGTTCGTTTTGGAGGAAGTAGACTTGCTGCTGATTTGGGGAAATGGTAGGGTGGGCCAGGTACTCAAGGCGGACACCGTGGCTGAGGTCTGACTGGTCTGCTGAAGCCAACTGAGCCATTTCATCTTCCTTGGAGTTTTCCGTCCAAGGGATGTGCTTGATGTGGAAATTATTGTAGTGGCCAGCAAGAGGGAGTGCAGCATCCCTATAAGCTCGCATTTTGTCTTCCTTGGCATCGAATTCCCCCGTGATTTGTTCAATAATGAGCTGGGAATCCCTGAACACTTGGATATGGCTGACACCAATGTCTTTAGCGAGGCGAAGACCTGTAATCAATGCCTCATATTTAGCTTCATTATTGTTTGCGTCAAACAAGAAACGGAGAGCACATTTGAAATAACCCCCCTTTGGGGCGGTGAGGATGAGACCAACCCCACTGCCTTCTTTGCGGGATGATCTGTTGACGTTGAGGGTCCAAGAGTGGCTCGGTAGGGGGTGGCAAGGGCGGAGGAGCTGTGGTCGGAGTGGGATTAGTGAATTCCAGAATGAAATCGGCAACAACCTGTCATTTAATCACCGTTCGAGGCCGGTAGGAGATGTCAAATTGGCTGAGCTCGACCGACCATTGCATAAGTCTGCCGAAAAGTTCTGGTTGTTGCATTATCTTCTTCAATGGTTGGTTAGTGAGGACCACTATGGAATGGGCTTGGAAGTAAGGACAGAGTCGTCTGGAGGCGGTGACCAAGGCTGAGGACATTTTTTCTAACAACGGGTAGTTCTGTTCCGCTTCCCTGAGAGCCCGACTGATGTAGTAGACCAGTTGCTGGACAGAGCTGTCTTTCCTGATGAGTGCTGCACTGACTGCGGTGTTTGACACGGCTAAATAGAGGAAGGGGGGTTCGCCCGTGATTGCCTGAGAAAGTATGGGGGGTTGGCCATGCACTGTTTCAACTGCTGAAAGGCCTCTTCAGACTCTGTCGTCCACTCAAAAGTTTGCCGAAGAACTTTGAAGAAAGGGAGGCACTTGTCCGTTGCGCGGGAAATGAAGCAGTTGAGAGCGACAACTCGGCCAACAAGCCTCTGAACCTCCTTAACCGTTCTGTGTGACTGCATTTCTATTAAGGCCTTGATCTTTTCGAGGTTTGCATTGATGCCCGTTGACTGACCATAAAACCCAAGAACTTTCTAGATCCTACGCCGAAGGCACATTTCTCCGAATTGAGCTTCATTTGATGCTTTTGTAGGGTGGTGAAGGTCTCTCGCAGGTCGGCCAGATGATCAATGGAGAGCTTGCTCTTGACTAGCATGTCGTCGACATATACTTCCATGTTTCGGCCTATCTGGTGATGAAAGACGGCATTGACCAACAGTTGGTAAGTGGCTCTAGCATTTTTCAACCCAAATGGCATCACACGGTAATGGCAGGTGCCTCGGTTGGTGATGAAGGAGGTGTGTTCCTGGTCAGACGGGTGCATCAGAATTTGGTTGTATCCAGAGAAGGCATCCATGAAACTAAGCATTTGGTGGTCGGCCGTGGCGTCAACCAGTAGATCTATGCGAGGAAGATGATAGCTGTCTTTGGGGTATGCTCGGTTGAGGTCGGAGTAGTTGACACAGAGTCGCCATTTACCATTGTTTTTACGAACCAGAACCACATTCGACAGCCATCTGGGGTAGTCCACATTTGTGATAAACTGTGCCTCAAGGAGCTTATCTACTTCAGAAGCAATAAAGTTATTGCGCTCCGGGTGAAAGATGCGCTGCTTCTGGCGGATGGGTCAGAAATGGGGCTCAATGCTGAGACGGTGGGTGATGAAGGAGGGGTTAATACCTGGCATGTCGGAGTGGGTCCAGGCAAAAATGCCATTGTGCTCAATCAGGAGGGTGGTGAGGTCGGCTTGGCCTGGGAGGATAGTTGGCTACCGATCTTAGCAGTTTTTGCCGGGTTGGTGGGATCGATGAGGACCTCGACAAGCTCTTCCACTGGTTCCCCTCTAACCAACTCGTCTTCGTCTCTGACTTCGAGTCCTTCAATGATCATGGCCTCCTTGAGCTTGACCTCTTTAAGTGAGGCAACATAACATTCCCTGGCCACAGTTTGCTCTCCCCTGACCGTGCCGACCCCAAGATCGGTGGGGAGCTTGACGAAAAGATGGAAAGTAGATGTAATAGCTTGGAAGGCATTTAAGGTGGTGCGGCCGATGATGATGTTATAGGCGGAGGGACAGTCGACGACCAAGAAAGTAAGCAACTTGGTGGTCTGCTGTGGGTATTCTCCGATGGTGATGGGAAGATCGATTGGAGCCGATGGAGGTCACTCGGTCTCCAGTGAAACCGACCAACGAGGTTTGGGGAGGAGACATACTTTCTTCCCCGATCTTGAGCTGGCAGAAGGCATTTAGGAAGATGATGTCTGAAGAACTGCCATTGTCGATGAGGACCCGTCTGACTTTGTAATTGGAGAAGAGGGCAGAAATGACGAGGGGGTTGTTATGGGGGTAACGGATGCCTGTGCAGTCGGCTTCCGTAAAGGTGATGGGCTCCATCCATTGCTTGGGCTATTTGGGAGGGCAGTCTAATATGGCAACTTTTTTGTCTGAGCCCTGTTTTATCTTTCTGAGTTCTGCCCGCTGAGTTGAGCGGGATGGACCTCCACAAGCAAGCCCGCCAGCTATGACTCTGATTTCCCCAACAAGGAGGCGGGGTTACCTTGTGCTCGGGGTTGCTTTGGAGGGCGATCATGGCCAAGGTTAGGTTGTGCTGGTTGCTGGGGAGGAGTGCGCCGGCAGTTGTTTCTGATGGGTTCGGTCCTTTGCCTTTGCTGAGGGCGGGTGTCCGTGAACCGACTGAGACATTCTTGATGTATCAAGCCCTCGACCTGATCTTTGAGGTTAAAACACTCTTCAGTATTATGACCGTGGTCCTGGTAAAAACGGTAATATTTGGATTGATCTCACCGATTGGAAGGAGACCTAGATGGTTGGGGCCATGTTAGAGAGTAGTCTCGTTGGATCTGATTGAGGACTTGTTCCATGGGGGAATTAAAGGGTGTATATCGTTCAACCACCGGGCTATTTGTGTCGAACCGGCCGGCTGGAGGGCCTCGATTGTCTTGAGGTGTTTGGTTATTGTACTGGGTGTTTCTGGTGTCTGAGTCCTTTCTCTTACCTCTGGGGGTCGGGTTTTTGGCTGTAGGGTCTTGGCGAGTGGCTAGGGAATCTTCTGCATTCATGTATTTTTGGGCTTTGGAAAGAAGGGTTGTCATGGAGGTCGGGGGGTTTTTTGAGAGGGAAAAAAGGAAATCAGATGATCGTAGGCCGGCCATGAATGTCATGAGGATGACCTTATCATCGTTTTCTGCCACCTGCAGAGCTTCGGTGTTGAAGCGGGTGACAAAGTTGCGCAGCGACTCCCCCTCAGTCTGACGGATGTTGAGGAGCTGGGTTGCCGAAAGCCGCTGGCGCTGGGCTCCAATGAAATGGTTGAGAAAGGAGTCACTGAGGTGCTGGAAAGTGGAGACAGAGTCTGCTGGCAGTTGACTAAACTAGAGTCGAGCCGACCCCTTGAGTATCATGGGGAAAGCCCGACACATGATTTCATCGGGAAATGCATAGAGGATCATGAGGATTCTGTAGGTCTCCAAGTGATCGATTGGGTCCGTTGTACCGTCAAAAGAGTCGATCGTGGGCATTTTGAACTTAGGAGGTAGAGGTTTGTCCCTGATGGAGGCAACAAATGGGGAGTTGGCTGTGGTAGATGGTTTATGCTGTATGTTTTGCATGACCCCTTGGAGTTAGAGCTTCATGGCTCGGAGTTCTGCATCCCTGAGAGGAATGTTGTCACCATCGGAAGGCAGCGGGGGCTGGACGTTGCTGGCCTCTCTTTCAGGGGTTGGTGCCGAGGTCGATGGATGTGGGCCTCGGGGTGGCAGGTTTATACCTGGGGGAGGGGGTTGCAAGCCTTCCAAGTTGGGTGGATTAGACTGCGGGATAGTATGGCTCGGGGCTCGCTTTTGGTTGGGTGGGATATCTGGAGGTGGTGGAGGAGGCATAGGAAGGTTTCTTTGGAGTAAAGCATTAATCAGGGCTTGGTTTTGCTCGGCCAGGCGGTTAATGCTGTTGGTGAGCTCGGTGAAATACTATGGTGGGTTGTTTGGATTGGGAGGGTCGGCTTGATGATCGGCAACATTGGGGTGAGAAGCCATGGATCTAGTTGTGACCATCCACCTTCATAGGTGGTAGGAGGGGGTTATGGGGAGAGAGTCTTCGGCGACAATGAGCACAACTGGCGCGCGAAACAAAAACTTTCCCACAGACGGCGCCAATTGATGATACAGTTTGTTCCAGGTGGAACAGGTCGGATTGATCCATGCTCCTTAAGCCTGTGTCCGAATGACCAAACCTACCAGAAGACCTGCACAAGAGTTCAATGGGGAACGGGGAGTCCCCCAGCAAACCCTCCGACGCGTAAGTTAGAGAGAGAAGTAGAATGTAGAGATGAATTAGAGATAGAAAGCTTAACCTTTTTCTAGTCTTCGACGTCTGCTTATGTCCTTTGGTAATCATTTCATTGTCTCTTCCAGCCTGTCACCTTGGCCGAAAGTCTATGCTCTAGCTTACCTTGTTCATGGTGAAGGCGTTCTGTCCCGACGGAGAGGGGTTATCGCAATAAATGCTGTAAGGGGCTTCATTAATGGCTTGCCCTTCTCTTGCCATGTGTCTTGATGTCATTGGTTCTTATTGCTATGTGAGGCTTCAACAATGCTGAGCTTTAGTATTTGAGTTATGTACTGGGCCCTAAATCGTGGGCTATAATCTTTATGGGCTTACCCATATCACTAACCATTCCACAAAAACATAGAGAAAAATCACAAAGAAAATCTTACTTGCTAACTATTTCACAAATTCCTATTAATTTTCCAATCCATTCATCTAATTTGGAAAAAATTAAAAATCACAAATAACAAACTCATAATAACATATCCATAGCAAATTACAAACTACAAAACAACATGTCAAGAGACAATAACATGTCCAAAGAAAATTACAAACTACAAATAAAAGTCCAGAGAAAATTATAAACTAATAAGCATGTTGCACGCTAAACTACATCATTGCTCAAATACAGAAAATCTAATCTAGAGAAACTTACATATCATAAACATATTGTACATTAAACTATTCTCTCTCTCAAATGCATCAATAATAGAGAACAACAGTTTAGTGATTGACAAAACATACCTAATTCAATTCCACTAGAAATTGAAAACAATCAAATCAAAACAATGCAACACTTCCATGATCAGAAATCAACTCCACTACAACACCTCCATGATCAGAAATCAACTCCACTACAAAAGAATGAATAACACCTCAAAATCAATTCCACTGAAACAACTAACACAATCAAAACAAAAACTTAACTCAAAATAAACTCGAAAACCTAATATGAAATCGGAATCCTTACATACAAATCAAATAAAAAGTTGAAATCCATATGCAATCTCCATTGAAATCAGAATCCCTATGCAATCTCCTCTAACATAACAATAAAATATTCAATTTTCCAAATCCAAATCAACATATCTTATAAGAAAGGGTAAATTAGGTATTTTACAAACATAAAAAATGAGTGAAGAACTTTACGTAACAGAAAATATTATTGTGGACCTCTCCTACTATCCAAAGTTCGATAGGGATGTTAGACCAATTTTCCCTGTATACTAATATGATTTCTTTCGTAGATGCATGCGTTATTTATAAAATCATACTTGTCACAATTTCTTTTACACACAGAAATTTTTCAAAACAATTGCAAAAAATATAAATAATAATAATAATAATTATAATTTTTTCATTAATGTGATAATTTTTAAAAACACACCCTGAATGGTAATTTCCCCAATAAATTATACCATTTTTTTGATTTTTTTTAGAAAATACAATAAGTCTAATAATTTTTAGCATAACTACACTAGATTTGTTTAAAATTTTAAGTCACATAATATTTAACCCTCTCATCCTATATATATTCTTTCTATCACATTATTTACATTAATTTTTAATTATTTTTACTTTATTAAAAAATCAATATAATTATGTCAAAATTATAAAACTTGTTATTAGTATAATTTACCTTTTTAATTTGGAAAAGATTCACAATTCCATTGCATATATCAGATAAAAGGATAAAAATTGGGGCAATGTTTAAAAAATTACGCAAAACAAAGGACTTTTTTTGAATATTCTAAAAAATTAAACTATTTATGAAAATATTCTACTTTTGAAATTATTCATCAAACTAACCAGTTTTATGAAATCGAAACTTCGACTTGCAATTTCACTTTAAAATTAGATTTTCAACCTGTCTTTAACTTGTGATTTCCTGTTGACTAAAGAAAAATAGAACATGTCAGCAATCACTAAGAGACATGTCAATACGAAAGTACAAGTTAAATATTCAATTTCAAGTTTAAATTGCAATTTTATAAAAGCAATTAGTTTGATAAATAGTTTTAAAAGTGAATTATTTTCATAAATAGTTTATTTTTTAGAATATGGAGGGGAAAAAACCTCTACAAAAAGAGTAGAAAAGAAATGGAACTGATGTTTATTGTTGAATGAAAAGCACCCCCAACCCAAAAAAAAAAAAAGAAAAAAAAACAAACAGGATAAGCAAAAAGATTGGAGGGGCTATTGAATCTGTCAGACAACTACTTGACCATCGCAGCCAGCTCAAACCGGCTGAGAACGATCCTCCGCGGATATGTGGACCAGTTAACTAAACCACAGAACCACTAATCACGCTCTGGTCAAGTAGACACGGTTCATCCACCAGAGTTTTGGTCCTGTCTTCTTTGTATTCAAGAATTCAAAGGTACGATCCTATAGAACAGATCCTGTTCAAGTACGGTCATGCCCGTTTTTCCTCTCCTGATCTTATAAATAAAGCTCAGTTTTCTCATATTGTTCCAATGTGGGACTCTCTCGTCTTTCTTCTCCATGAATTAGTTAAAAAGGTCCTCGCAATTTTCATTGAGTGATATGCTCTGTCTCTGTAATTTTCTGATGCTTTGTTGGGCTGTTGTTTAGAATCGAAGAACAGTGACGTTATGATTATGAACTTGGACTAGATGAGTGACTTCCACATCAAAATTTGGGAGTGAAGAACCATGTTGGCAATCAAGAAAGTGCAAATTCTCTTCAGCAAATTGCTATTTTCACATTCTATAGGTGTTCTTTACCTATTAATAGTCTTTTTTTCTTTTGGGTTGTTGACCATTCAGGCACTTAGGGCTTTGCTCTCTTCTGTTTTACTGCTGCTTCTGCTTTGGATTGCAGGAATGGGGCAGACACGATATGAAAGTAGCGTCTTCGATTTGAGGAGATTTGTGGTTTGAATTTAATTTACAGAGGGAGCCGAATGATAATCTCCTTCCACCACCCATTAGAGAGTTTTCATCATTGGGAGACAAAAATTCATACATTACAGAGGTAGCGAAACACAATGATAGGATTGCTTATTTCTAGCAATAAGTTTTTAGTACATCAATAATCTCATTTTCATTGTAGTCTAGGGGATGGAGAGAGGGCGATCGGATGCTGTGGAGAGTACTCCTGCAGTATACTAAACAGCGTCGTTTTGATTAAGTTAGATGAATGTGAATTTTTTCATCCAATGGAAGGTATGGCTTCTAACCCTTCAATTACATATGGCCATTTGGCAATGAGCCTTCTTGCATTAGTAAAGAGAAATCTATACAACAATTTTACAAAAATTTTTGTCGAATTACAACTTAAATCGCTCTACTTTTCCTTTGACAAGTTATGATTTGATAATTACTAATTTATACAATTGTCTCCGATTCAATCACAGAGACACAAATAAAAACTTTTAATGATTAAATAAAGGAAACCAATAGTATACGGATAAAATAGAAATATTGGAGACAATTTGTGGAATAAAAATTAAGGTTAATTACACTAACACTCCTTCAATTATTAATGAATATCACTTTACTTTCTTTTCTTATCTATGAATTTGTACATTTAGATTTTTAACTATAAAAAAGTATCATTTTCATCTATTCAGACGATTTTTAAAAGGGACGTATTTATTCAATTTTTAAAATTGAGGAGATCAAAATGTATAAATTCATAAATGAGAGGGTAAAGTGATATTATGTTCTATTTGTTTGGGTTGAAATATTTTCTAACGGAAAACTTTTTCAAGAAGTGTCTTTTGAAGAACATTTTTTTATATTTGATGGTGGCGTGACGGTGATAGCAACATTGATAATTGCATAGTGATAGAGGTGAGTGGTACTATGGCAGTGTAATGTTATGACCTTGATAAGACTTTTTGGTCATATTTGTTTGGCTTCATAGGATGGAAAAAATTAAGAGTACGGTGAGACTAAGGGCTAGTTTGGCATAACCTAAATAAGTCAAAAAGTCAAAAAGTCACTATCTTATTTAAGTCACATCATCTTATTTAAATCACATCACCTCTCTAACACATCACATCAAACCCAACCTAAACCTAACCTAAACCCACCAATAAGTCAAAAAGTGCACTTTTTTAGGACATCCCAAACCAACCCTAAGTGAGAATATTAATGTGGTGGTATTAGTTATAGATGTAGGATAGCAAGTTTTGTTTGTATACCACCGGATTAGTAATACTATAGATAATATTAATATATAAAATTAATATTTTTTAATTTTTAGTATTTTTGTAATAGTATAATTTTTTTTTTTCAAAAAAATATATTTTTTACTTAAAAATTATTTAAAGATCACTAATTGCCTCATTCAATTTCTAATTCCAACCTTTTTATAGCTTTGTTAATCCTGGCAGATTACTAATCCAAGAAGATAGTTAATCCTCTCACTCATATCACCAATTAAACACTCTTTAAGTGAGTCCTACGTACTAGGGCTTGGCATAAGGTTATCTGAACCGTACAACCCGCCCTAGCGGTAGGCGCGGGTCGGTTGCGGCCACGGAACCTCCAATCCGCCAACCGTCTGCCAGATTGGCGGATTGGAGAAAATCAATCCGCATCCGTCTGCCAATCCGGCGGATATGGATTAAGCGGATTGGCGGATGGATGCGAATCGGTTTGGCGGTTTAAAATTTTATAAATTTTCAACATAATTCAACTTGTGCACTTCCTCAAAAAAGAAAAAAAAAAAGAAGAAGAAAGTATTATAGTTAATGACTTAAAAAAAATTACAATCACTGCATGCTCATCCAAAGCAAGAAAGTTTGAAACTTTATAATATCACAAGCACTACATGCCTCATCCACATACTACAATCATAGCATGTCTCATCCACATAAAGTATTACAATCTGTGGTTCTTAAAATATAAAAACAATTCAAACCACCAAAACCATGAACAGAGTAGTAGTAGAGATTGTATGTCTCTGTATTGTTACATCTATATCTATTTTTGAAAACAAAAACCAACCAGCATATGTCATGTTTTCTATTTATTATTTTTAGAGATAGATTTAAAAACCAAAAAATATAGATAAATAATACGTTTATTTTTTTCAATTCAAAAAAGATATTCAAGTTGAAAACTTTTTTTCAATAGAATATTTAAACTCTTTTTTAATTGAAAACACAAACATAATATTTAAACAAACTAAAAATACAAAGTCTTATAAATTACTAGGGGTGTTTGCGGTTTGGCGGTTCGGTTGCGGCCAAAGGAATCTCAAATGCGCCATCCGTCCGCCAAATTGGCGGATTGGAGAAAATCAATCCGCAACCGTCCGCTCGTCATCACGCATCCGTCCAAAATGCAGAGGATCGGTTCGGTTCGGTCGGTTTTGGCGGATCGATATATCCGCTGCTCACCCCTAACCCGGCCAACCTGACCCGATCCACATACAAATGGGCAATTTTGCAAACACAATGCAAGCGGATGCACTTTGGAATATGGCATTATAACGGGTTGCGAGTTTTACCCGCACCCTCAAGAACCCACCCACACTTAGTCTTTTTTTATTTATTTATTGTTATTATTTTTTATTTCTATGATGGAATTTGCGAGTTTGCAAATGTTTTTTATTTTATTTAATGGGTTTGAATTGGATAAAATTTGATAACAATTTATTGTTATTTTATTATAGCATTTTGGATTGATGTAAAAGTTAATGAATAATTACTTTTAGGTAAGTTTTGGATTTTGATGATTTTACTTTAATTGTATTGTTGGGTAGTGAATGATTTTGATGATTTAGTTTAGGATTTTGAAAGATGTGCTTGTGTTAGCTTATGATTTTATTTAAAAGTTCAAGATTTTGAATAATTTGCTTGTGTCAAGAATTGATTTTATTGTGTTTTTAATTTTATAATTTTTAATTTATTAATTATTAATGTTGAGCATTTTAGAAAATGGGAAGAAAATGGTCCAAAATAAATATTTACAAAACGGAAAAAAAGAAAAAAGAAAAAAAAGAGCTGTTATTAGCACCTCATAAATTATTTTGAACCCCCAATTTTTAGCTTTTTTTTTTTTTATTATTACAATAATAACCTTAAATAAAATTACAATAAAGGATATCATTAATTTTGGGACACCTTATCTCACAATTAAACCTACACACCCACTACATCATGAATTATGATTTATGAGAGCACCCATCTCCATTACCACCCATCCATCTTTTCCAAATCCCACTTTCAAAACTTGCCCACCCTTAAAACCTTGAAAACCCTTTGGCGGCAATATTCCGG
The DNA here is from genome assembly GCA_025200525.1 of Camellia lanceoleosa. NCBI lineage: Eukaryota > Viridiplantae > Streptophyta > Magnoliopsida > Ericales > Theaceae > Camellia > Camellia lanceoleosa. Next base: position 134,670,675 of record CM045761.1, on the reverse strand, counting down.
CGGTAATGGTGGCAACCATTTGATTACCTACACTTCTCCAGCAATGACAATGAATGAAAGTTTTTCTGACAACCACAACTCCATAAGACGAGAGGAGTACAACAATAAAAACTTGGAGGAGGTTCATAACTTTGATATTGTTCTTAACTTAGAGGAAATTGGCCTTGTAAGGATATTTTCTTGAAAAAAAAGGGCAAAAATAATAAATTTGTTCATTATTTTTTCGAGATTGAACTCCCGAACATATAATCGAAATTTAGGAACACAGTCTCAAACACTGTTTATTTGTTCAGGAACCAATAATTGAACATTTATTATTTGTACGAAAACAAGTAACCGAACATTATTCATAAGTTCAGACCTATTTTACTGAGAAAGCTAAACCAATTATTATAATTTTTTTTTTCTGCAAGAGAAGAAATTATTATGAGAAAACTAAGAAATTATGTATATATATAGAGAGAGAGAGCATACAAAATGAGACAATAGTGGATGAGGCAGCAAAAACAGTAATTACATTGCCTCTTCTTCTTCTTCTTCGTGAGCTTTGTTAGGGTTTTTTTGAAAGTGAGGTTTTTTTGGGGTGTGGGGGTGTGCATTCAATGGGTGGAATGTTTTCACAAAGATAATTTTAATATTATTTGTAGGGAGAAAAGAAATTTCAAAGTTCCAAAATTTATAAGTGGGGGTCTAAAGAAATGGAGGGTCTAAAATAATTCATGGGGTGCTAATAGCACCACTAAAAAAAAAGGTCCAAAAATAAAATTTTAAAGAAAAAAGTCCAATTCGCAACTTACCCACACATTTGCGAATCCTATCTATACAAACCGTAGCCCACATTACGGGTTTAATTTTTCCCAACCGTACTACGTACTATTAATCCAATTCGCCCATAGTTCGTAGAATATTTTTTGGAGAGCAAAAAAGTTGGGGGTATTGAATCTGTCAAACAACTACTTGACCCTCACAACTAGTTTGCATTAGCAGAGAATGATCTCCTGTGTAACTGTGGACCAACAAGCTGCACCACAGAGCCACTAATCACGTTCTAGTCAAGAGGCCTTTGTTCATCCACTAGATGTTGGGTCTTGACTCCTTAGAGCTCAAGGATTCCGAAATACAATCCTACAAAACAGATCCTGTGCAAGTAAGGTCATGTCACTTTCTCTTCTTCTTGCCTTATAAATATAGTTCATTTGTTTCTTAACCATTCGATGTGGGACTCTCTTGTTTTTGTTTCTGGGTTGAGCTTGTAAGCATTCTTTATTTTAGATTTGATTTGGATTTGAAAATTTGAGAGAGAAGAAGTTCGATTGAGAATTTGAAAGACCCAAAAATGATGGAATAAAGCAAAGGCAATACATGTTAGCTCCAATCCCATGCATGCAAGCAAAGAGTCAAAGAGGATGGCATACGAGGACTTCCACCATAAGTGAAAGTTTGAGCTGGGCATCTGTAAGGCTCTCTCTCTCTTCTCTTTACGTTCTTGCCATTGTTGACTCTCACCAATGAAAAAAAAGTAGAAATTTTAGGTGGGTTTGTATCTGTGTGTGTGTGTGTGTATAAATAGAGACAAGAGGGAGAGGGTGAATTGTATCATAAAAAATTTGAGAAATAGAGCGCTGTGAGTTGAGTGAGAGTAGTTCTCATCCTCTGATTTGTATTTGCTCTATTTTAGTGAAATTCTCATTTCTGTCCGTGGACGTAGGCATTGGGCTGAACCACGTAAATATTGGTATCTCAGTTGTGTGTGATTGCTTGTTGTTTATTTTTCTTGGTGTCCATGATCCTAACAAAGTGATATCACAGCCTCATCGGTCATTTTTCGAAAAAACAGAGTGTGTTCGAAAAAATTGCCCAGAATTCAAGGTGGTCGAAATCCACTTTTCATCACACCAGATTGAAGTCCTTGAAGTCCGTGAAAACCACGTTGAAAAAGGAGATTGAACGTAACTGTGCGTACCACACACGCCACCTGACGCCGTGCTCACGTGCTCCCACGCGCCCACCTGCCATACGCGCTTCCAAAGGAAGAAGACGTGTGATCTAACGTGCAAGCACGCGTACATACCAAGCCCTGACGTCATCCAAGCCGCCGAGCAGAGCCGGAGCTGTTGACCACGTCATTAACCAAGCTGCCATTGACTGAGCTACTAACCAAGATGCGCCTTCAGCCGCGAAGCTGCTGACGCCATCCGATTAGGAGGAATTATCCAATGCTTCTTAGGCATACTAGATTCTATCGATTTGAACCGTTCAATCTGTTTTGTCTTGATTTGAGCCATTCTGAGTCTGTTTTTGATGATCTAATAGTGCTTTTCAACTATTTGGAATATTTCGGACACATCTGTATGATCCGATTTTGCAATCAAATTTTAAAAATTTGCAGTTTTTATTTTGGCAATCTGAAGTGCTTTTCCAGCTAATTTGACCACTCTAGACTCAATAACGAAGCCTGATTTTTAGATAGGGATCATTTTCTGTAGAGACAAGTGTTGATGGAGGAATCAATGTCGACTTCATGATCTATGATCAAGCTGACTGCTTCGAACTATGCAATTTGAAAGCCTAGAATGAAGGATGTTCTATATTGCCGAGATTTGTTTGATCCCATTAAGCTTCATAGAGTCTAACCTGTAATAGAAAATGACGAAGACTGGAAGCGAAAGAATCGAAAAACCATTGGCCAGATCAGATAATGGATCCATCACAATGTCTTTCACCATGTCACCCAGGAAACTGATGCATATGCTCTCTGGACAAAGTTAGAAGGCATGTACCGATCAAAGACTGCTCGAAACAAAGCCCTCCTAATGAGAAGACTTGTAAATTTGAAGCTAAAAGGCAGTATCTCTATTGCTGAACACATTAGTGATTTTCAAAATCTTGTAAACCAACTGTCAACTGTCAAAATAGAGTTAGATGATAAGATGCAAGCCCTATTGCTGCTCAATTTTTTGCCAAATAGTTGGGAGACGTTGGTGGTGTCCCTTAGCAACTCTGCACCAAAAAGAAAACTGACCATATGGCTAGGAAGGAAAACTGACCAAGAGGAAGATCTCAAGACAGAAGGAAATCCAGAGAAAGTACAAGCTGGCCAAAGTTCAAGGGTTACCATTGTGGCCAGGAAGGTCACAAAAAGAAATATTACTATGCCTTGAAGAGAGAACAAAAACAAGGAACTAGATAGCCAAAGACTGAAGATGGGAACACTACAGTTACTATCTCAGAGGATATTGCATTATTCTTTGTTGGAGAAGAAGGATGTTTCCATATGTCAAACAACAACGCTGAGTGGGTGGTAGACACAACAGCTTCTTACCATGCCACACCCCGTAAGGAGTTCTTTAGTATGTACCAAGCTGGTGATTTTGGTATAGTGAAGATGGGAAACTCCAGTTTTTTTAAGATTGTGGGAATCGGTGATGTTCGCATCCAAACCAAAGTTGGGTGCACGATGGTGTTGAAAGATGTCAGGCATGTTCTCAATTTACACCTGAATCTTATCTTAGGGATAACCTTAGATCAACAAGGCTATGAGAACTATTTCGGCAAATACATATGGAAGTTGAAAAAGGGATCTTTGGTGGTAGCCAGAGGACAGACAAGTGGCATGCTGTACAAGACTCATGTGGAGATGAATTCAGATAGCCTCAACGCAGCATAAGATGAGGCATCACCAAATTTGTGGCACAAAAGGCTGGGTCACATGAATAAGAAAGGGTTGCAGATTCTGGTAAAGAAGTCTCTTATTCCCTTTGCCAAAGATGTGAAATTGAATCCTTGTGATTTTGGTATAGTGAAGATGGGAAACTCCAATTTTTTTAAGATTGTGGGAATCGGTGATGTTCGCATCCAAACCAAATTTGGATGCACGATGGTGTTGAAAGATGTCAGGCATGTTCTCGATTTATACCTGAATCTTATCTTAGGGATAACATTAGATCAACAAAGCTATGAGAACTACTTCGGCAAATACATATGGAAGTTGAGAAAGGGATCTCTGGTGGTAGCCAGAGGACAGACAAGTGGCATGCTGTACAAGACTCATGTGGAGATGAATTCAGATAGCCTCAACGTAGCATAAGATGAGACATTGCCAAATTTGTGGCACAAAAGGCTGGGTCACATGAGTAAGAAAGGGTTGCAGATCCTGGTAAAGACGTCTCTTATTCCCTTTGCCAAAGATGTGAAATTGAATCCTTGTGACAATTGGTTATTTGGGAAGCATTATAGACTCGCTTTCCACTCATCATCCGGAAGACAATCAGAGTTGCTGAGCTGAGTATACTCTGATATATACGGTCCCATAGAAGTAGAATCTTTGGGTGGGAGAAAATACTTCTTGACGTTTATTAATGATGCATCACGGAAGGTATGGGTTTATGTCCTAAAGACCAAAGCTGAGGTGTTCCAGCATTTTCAGACATTCCATGCCATGGTAGAAAGGGAGACCAGAAAGAAGCTGAAGTGTCTCCGAACAGACAATGTAGGCGAGTACACATCAAAAGAGTTTGAAGCCTACTGTGCTACTCGTCGTACTCGACATGAGAAGATTGTTCCTAGAACCCCATAGCACAATGGTGTAGCTGAGAAAATGAACCGAACCATTGTGGAGAAGGTCAGATGTATACTCAAAATGGCAAAGTTGCCAAAGCCATTTTGGGGAGAAGCTGTTTGTGTTGCCTGTTATCTGATTAACAGATCGCCATTCGTTTCACTGAATTTTCAGATTCCAGAAGAAGTATGGTCTGTAAGAGAGATCTCATATTCTCACTTGAGAGTGTTTGGGTGCAAAGCATTTGCACATGTCTCCAAGGAGCACAGACAGAAGTTGGATGATAAAACCACTCCATGCATCTTTATTGGCTATGGAGATGAAGAATTTGGATACAGATTATAGGATCTGAAAAACAAGAAGGTCAGACTTTAGAAGACTTTGGGCAACCAGCCAAATCTAAAGTTGATGATATTTCAGAAATTATTCCCAATCCTACACCATCACAGAATGCTACTGATGAGCTACCGCAGCATGCAACTAATGATGTAGAGTTGCAGGATGGTTTTCTAGAAGAAGAAGTTCTAGAAGAAGAGGGTGTTGAGCAGGGAGAGCCATAACTTCCTCCGCCAGAGACTGTTGGTCCACAGTTACGAAGATCGACAAGAGAGCCTAAGTCATAGTCAAAATATCCTGCTTTTGAGTATATTTTGTTCATTGATGAGGGGAAGCTAGAAAGTTTTCAAGAAGCTCAAAATCATGAGGAGAAGAGTAGCTGGCAGCAAGCTATGCAAGAAAAGATGTAATCCTTGCAGAAAAATCAGACTTCCCTAGGGTCAAAAAGCATTGAAGAACAAATGGGTGTTCAAGTTGAAGAAAGACGGTAGTGGAAAGTTAGTCAAGCATAAGGCTCGATTGGTAGTGAAAGGTTTTGGGCAGAAGAAAAGGTATTGATTTTAATGATATCTTCTCGCCAGTTGTGAAAATGACGTCCATTCGAGTAGTTTTGGGACTAGCGGCCAGTTTGAATTTGGAACTTGAATAGATGGATATGAAGATGACATTTCTCCATGCTAATCCGAAGGAAGAAATTTAAATGGAGCAGCCATAAGATTTTGAAGTCAAAGAGAAAGAAAACTTAGTCTGCAGATTGAAGAAGAGTCTTTACGGCCTCAAACAAGCGCCAAGACAGTGGTACGAGAAGTTTGACTCATTCATGGTGGGTTATGAGTACAAGAGAACTGCTGTAGACCAGTGTGTATATGTTAGGAAATTTCCCATTGGAAACTTCATCATACTTCTGCTCTATGTTGATGACATGCTAATTGTTGGACAGGATACCACAACAATTAGATCACTGAAGAAGGAGTTATTACAGTCTTTTGACATGAAGGACCTAGGCCCTGCACAATAAATTTTGGGCCTGAAAATTATGCGTGGCAGGGAAGCCAAGAAGTTGCGGTTGTCACAGGAAAAGTATGTTGAATGGGTGATTGAAAAGTTCAACATGAAAGATGCCTAGCCAGTCAATACGCCGCTGGCTAATCATTTCAAGCTGAGCAAGAGTTCTTGTCCCTCCTTTACAAAAGAAAGAGATGAGATGGAGGCTATTCCCTACTCATCCGCCGTAGGGAGTTTAATGTATGCAATGGTGTCCACCAGACCAGATATTGCTCATGTTGTTGGAGTAGTAATCAGATTCCTTTCCAATTCAGGGAAAGAACATTGGGAAGCACTCAAGTGGATTCTAAGGTACCTTAAATGTTCATCTAAAATGTGTTTGTGCTTTAGAGATGCTAAACCAGTCTTGGAAGGCTATACTGATTCAGATATGATAGGCGATCTTGATGGTAGGAAATCAACATCAGGATTTATGTTCACTTTCGCAGGGGGAGCTATTGTAGACACCCCATTTTTGACTGCCCTTAAGGCTTGGGCGTCACTGATTGATCACTCGATGATGAAAGTGATGCTGTACAAACGCTCGATTTCTTCAGCAAGAAGAGCTTATAAATCCCAACCTTACACCCCATTTTGACCAAAACTGTTTTTGACCAAAACTATTTTAGACCTTAAAACCCTCTCTTTCAAAAAAATTTTGAAAATGTTTCTACGATGTTCAAGGGCTCGCATTTTGTTAAAAAATATACTTTTCAGTAAATCGAGTAAGGACAAAGTGGAAATAAAGGGAGGTGAAATCTTTAAAAAAATCTTTAAACCATCTTATTAAAGGTTTGCAGATAAAGAAAATTGGAGGACAAGGAAGAAAACTAGCTGGGGAAGTGGTTGAGCATAAAACTGTTAAGAGAGAACTATGTAGCCTTCACTAAACCAGGCCTATCCTTTTTGTACACTTGGACTTCAGTTGTGAGGCCACCACCATTGGAAATTGAACTTCCGGGGCTTCAATTTAGACTCAAGAATCTCCTAAAGCCAAGTCCGGATGAGAGATATATGGCTGTTTGAAGTTAGGCATCAATTCGATTAAAACAAAACTGAGCAACTTTCACTAAAATAGGAATATATCTTTGCACACTTAGAATTTAGATGGGAGGCTGCTACCATTGGAAAGTAGACTTTCGGGACTTCAATTTAGACTCAAGAATGACCTAAACCGTGCTTGGATTAGAAGCAGATTTTTTTTTTGTGACCAGTTGGTGGCCGGCAGCCATGAACCACTTTTGGCTAGCTTGCCACTGGTGTAAAGCCCAGATATTTTTGCCAGTTGTCCTCCAAATGCTCCAGTTGTCCCTATATAGATATTTTCGACTGAGGGACTGTTTTTCTATATATAGAGGACCTCTCTTCTTGCTTTCAAGGTTAGAAACATTTAAGAGTGAGGAAATAATTTTGGAAAATATCCTCTCTCTACAATTCTCTCTCTCTTGCAACTTGCATAGCCTTTGCCCAAACACTCTAAACCAAACCTAGAGAGCTTCTTGTTGAGGTAAGCTGAGCTTAAATTTGAGCTCTTAAGGTACTTGAGAGTGTGAAATTGGTGGTTTATGACTTAAGGGTTCATTCATCTTCAAGAGATATACCTTCTCTTGCTTTTGTGCCATCTTTACACCACTTGTTTTTCATCTTTTCTACTATTTTTTGGGCTATAAAAACTCTATATTTTTGGATTGAAGCTTGGGTTTAAGGTCACCAAAGGTTGAGAGGTGGTTCACCCTTCTTTGCACCTTGTCCTCAAGGCCTTTACCCTTGTGTTTCCCAACTTTGCACTATCTTTTTTTGAGCTTTTTAATATTGAATTTCAGAGTTATTTCAGTGGCTAAAATCATATTTTGAAGTCCAAAAATGGAGGGGGTAGCCTCCCCTCCTTATACTTTGTTTACTAGCTTAACATGCTTCGTGTTTTAGCTTATTTTTCTAGCTATTGTTAGCTCAATTCTAGCATGTTTTAGGACTATTTTAGATCTATTTTAGGACTGTTCTTAGCTGTTTGTTGCATTTGAGCTTTGTATTACATGCTTGTATTGTAATTGTCCTCATAGGTTTGATGGTTTAGGCCTTAGCTACCAACCTATTTGAGTTGATAGCATTTATTTCATGTTTTTCATACTTGTGATCACCTTTAATCACCTCTGCAACCTCTCTCCTTTCTTGGCTTTTGTTTTGCTTTGAAAGTGGTTTCAAACAACTAGTTTGTTTAAAGCATGAGATTGAGATATCATGCTTAATGGTTTAATCCCTTTGGGGTTCATTTCCAATGGTATGATGTCTCTTTCATGCCTAAAACAACACTTGGTTGAGCCTTGTTTCTATTAGAAGACTTAAATTCACCCATTGGACTCAATGAATTAAAGGATGGCTGGTAATTAAAATGAAACTAAAATGATGCAAGATAAGAATTTGGTTTTGTGTTCAATCAAATGTTAATTGAACACATGGAAGCTTAAGGCATTTCATAGTCATTAGTGATGAAATGGTTCAAGTTTCCAAGGTCACCACTTCCCTTGATCAATTCATGAGAGGAAAAAGGTTAGAGTCTTATTTTGTTACATTCATTGAACTTGCACACTTTGGTTCATGAGCCCTCATGCAATGAAATTGCTTGAGTTGATGGTTTTAATGCATTATCCCAATTTAATGCATTATCCCAATGCATTATCCCAATTTAAGCAATTGCACTATCGAGTGGGCTTAAAACTCACAGTTTTAATGCATTATCCCAATTTAAGCAATTCGACCTTCATCCACAGACATTCAAACAGTTATATCACATAAGCAGCTAGCCTCATGGTAATCATGCAATTATGGCAACACTCACACGCATGCGGCATGCTAAAGCATAAAAGCTCACCTAGTACTCCAAGCCAAAACAGAAACCAGTTAGTAATCACATACATGATCCTAGTTCATGTTCGAAATGGCTAATGCAACACATGCAAAGATGCAATCAAAACAGGCTCGGCTATCCTAAATATGGCATGTGAAATGCTACAAATAACATGTATTCAATTTGGAATTGAAAATACAATGCAGTTAGTATGACGCGCCGAGCCCGGTGTATGTATAACAAATGTATGGATGCAAACATGTTATCATACTATATACTAATTGAAACATGCCCTAATCTACCATTATAAGCGGGTAAATAAAAGGGAAGAAAGATGTGGGGTTGGAAGACATACACATACTCACGCACGCTTATTACACAATTGCCCTCACTTGGAGGGCCCAAATAAATATTACAGTCCAAATGAATGAATAACTAACTACTTAATTAATTATTACATAATTCCTATTTAATTAACAAATTAAATGCAAAGAAAAGATGGCCGCAGCCCCTGCCTCGGGAAGCGTGTGATGATTCATGCTCGATCCGTCTTGCCTGGAAAGCCCGTACCATACCATTGCTGCCTCTGTTTACACTGCCCTGCCTTTCTGAAAACCACCAAAGTCCTGGGACAGGTTCCCTGCATACTGTAGAACACCATCGGCTGAAGGAAATCCCCACCGGCCATGGAAAAATGTCCATCGCCTGCTGATGAGGTTATCGGCCATTCACCAATGGCCGGTCGGCACTAAATGTTGCCGGTCGGCAAACAATTCCTGCAGAAAACAGTTTGGACAGCAACAGAGGACAGACAGTGTATGGCATGGAATTTCAAGCACATGTAGGCATGGTCATACTCCCTATCATGTATCGGATTCAAGGGAGCATGGCCCTCGATCCTTGGGCCATCAATTGTGCATGATAGCCTAAGAGACTAAGCTTGCCATTCAATGAAAATGCATGCAAAATACAAATGAATACCAAGACCCTATCATGTCAAAGTCAAGGGCCTCGGTGACCGAAAGTTGAGACGTGTTACATCACTTGTAGTATGAACATTTCTCACCCCTTACATTGGTTTGACACCCTAAACCAAGCAATGCAATGCATGTTATGCAAACATGGCTCAAAAATCCAACAAGAGGCTAAGATGCAAACATGCCAAATGTGATGTAAGCTAAACATGCAAATGCACAATGCTAGGCATGCAAGATGCAATGCAATGCACTCTAACTTGTGAGTTAAGACATGAAATGCAATTAGCCAATACTATGTAATCATGCAAGTATGATAATATGCAAGCATGAATCCAATGTAACATGATCATGCAATGGTGGTTCCAAATCACAAAAGGCAGACCTCAGCCTACCCAAAACAGTGACCAAAAATGCCCAAAATGGTGGACAAATATGCAAAACAAAGGGCCTAAATCTAAGGCACACAATGGAGCAATTTACTACCACTAACATGACCATTCATGGCATGAACCAAGCAAATAAAAACAGAATTTCAGCATGCAAAATGAGCTCCAAAACTCACACACATGGCATCCTAAATGATCTAAACACATAGGCATACACAATGCACATTTCAAGGCATAAAGGGACAACCCTTCAAAGCATGAAAGAGATGACGAATACAAGCAGGCAAGCATGAATTAGGGACTGAAATATGATCTACATTGATGCCAAATCATGAGACTAAGGTAAGCTAAGCATATTAGAGACTCACACACTCAAGGCTCGCAAGCCAAAATGCAAAGCAACTATATCAAGCATGTCAAACATGACAAAATCAGTGGCCAACAGACCTAAATCATGACAAATCATGACCAAAAGCTTCAATAAGCTAAGCTAAAACATGAGGATATGCTAGGCTAAACACATGACACCCTTTTAGGCAAGATGGAGAATTACAAAGCAAGTATATTAAGCATGGGAAAGGCCATAAATCCGACCAACCACAGTGATAATATGTGACCTAAATGACACCAAAAACATCTGATATGGAGCCAAAAACAAACCAAGCATGCATGTTGCCCTTTAAGCCAAAAACAAGGATAAAAGAGGGACAAAGGGGAGAGGGGTGTCCCTCCCCTATACAAGACTTCAAACCATCTTCTTCACCACTGAAAATCCACTGGATTTCAGTGGTGAGAAGGCTAATACCACAAAGTGAACAAGGCCTAAAGAAAAGGCACCAAAATAGGCCAAAAGAGGCCTAAGAGGGGGAGTTCGACCCCCAATGCCAAAACACCCTGAATGAAAGATGTTAAGCATGAAAATATAAGACTTTTTTATGTTATACACAAAGCTCAAATCAGCATGCAAGACAGGTAGAAAACTAGTACAAGATTGGGAAAAATAAAGTAAGAATCTCACCCTTGAAGAACACTTCAAGAACAGAAGCTCTAGCCACCCACCTCTGACCAAAATCAGCCCAAAACCTCAAGAATCAACCCTCAATGCCTCTCAAACTCGAAACAAGGTGTAATGGTGTGTGTATTAGTGCAAAAGTAAGGTCAAAACACACTATTTAGGCCTAGAAACACACACAAAGGATGAGAGATATAGAGAGAGAGGGTATAATACAGATATATAGATATAGAAGCTCTAGTTTTTTGGTTCAAAAGCTCTAACCCTAGACAAAGGAGGAAGAAGGGCCTTTAAATAGGCAAAGGAATGGCACCAAGCTTCTCCAAGAAGTTAAATGAAAAGGGGCAAAGGGTGCAAATGGTTCCTGGCTTCTTGAAGAAGCTGGGACAGCTGGCCAAGCTTCCCCAAGAAGCTTGGCCAAAGGTTCAACCTAGGTTCAACCTTCTAGAAGAAAAGGGGGTCAAGGGCTCAAAGTGGTCATCCCCGTGCATGGGGAGTAGGGTCTGTGCCTCACAGCTGGCACAGTTGGCATGCACCATGCCTGATGGGTGCAAAGGGGTCACACCGGCCAGCAAAAGAGGTCATCGGCAAAATAAAGTGCCGGTCGGCCAAATATAGTGCCGACCAGCCATTAGTATTAAGAAACCATGGCCGGTGGCACCCATAAACAGCCGGTGATGCTAGGGGAAGGCCGGTGGGATGTGGGGATGGCCAACAAGCCATTCTCTGCCCTTCAAGGCAAAGACACAAGTGTTTGGTGCCAAAACCAAACACGGAATAGTCGAGTCGAGAGATCCTGAGACAAGGCGCGCAGCCGAGACCTCCGGGAACTCAAGACGAACACAAACAGGGATGATCACCAAGCATTCAAGTGGTGACGTCCAAGTCTTGAGGTCGGTCAAAAATGGGGTGTCTACAGGCGACCATGGCTGCACCAGGTGAGAGCTGTCTCTTCCACTTTACACCAGATGCTGAAATACCCCCACGGAAAGGGAGCAGCAATTGTTTTTGGGAATTTCTCTATACATCCGCCGCCAGAGGTTTCTACACCAGTTCTAGAGATTGAACACGACGTGGAGCATGTCTTTCTGTCGGGATTCACCTTGGCTGAGGCTAGGGTAGTGCAGGACTTACTGGCTGTTGATGAGGGACTCTATGTCAGTGCTCAATCGGTTTACCTCATGAACAAGCTTCAACACATGCCCGTAATAGGATTGGGCCGAAGTGGCCGGAAGGGCGTCGCAGCATTGGCCGAAGTGCCACACAACCCTTACACCTTTGGTTTAGGTTACTTACCTACCAAGGAGGATTGGGCAAGGAAATGAAGGGAAATGACCGGAAGAGCTAAGGCTAAGCAAGTCGGGAAGCACTACGAGTTGGTGCACAGACCTATCCAAGGAACTCTGAACGAACGCTTTGTCTGGGAGGGGGAAGACTTCCCATTTTGCGGCTTTCTGGAGCCATGGTTAAATTCAGAGAAGCGGCGTTTGCTCGGCTTCGAGATCTTTTTTGACCTTCAGTTGTCGGGGGATGAAGTTGCGAAAGAGCAGACTGACCCACCAGTTGAGACTGAGCAGTGCAAAGAGAATGAGTCTGAGAGCATAGAACTTGAAATAGGAGCAGCGCTGGCTTGACTCCTTTTAGATCCTCAGATCAAGCCGGAGTGCTCAGGGGGTGACTTTTCAGTTTCCATGATTGGGGATCAAATGGTTATGGGCCTTTCTTCTGGCATTCTGGATGCATCCATCACACCCTCCCTTGTCTGGCAATACGAGGAAGGCTTTTTATCTAGCAGTTCTGAGTCGGGTAGCGAACCAGAATCTGATTCCACAGAGTTTGTGGAGTTGGAATCAGATTCTAGTTCGTCTGGGTCAAAATCCGATATTCCTGGGGTTGATAACCCGGATCCCACTGTCCTATCCAGGTTGTCTTTTTCATTTTCCTTTGAGTTGGTTGTAACCGAAGAATTAGATGAACTGGATGTTATTAATGAGAATGGTACTGCTGTGGCTTCTAAGTACTTTTCTGTTTCTTTAGTTTATTGCATTAATCAGGATTTTCAAAACTTTGATGAAAACGACGAGGAAGAAATTCTTCCAATTTTGAAACATTTGATTAATCAAGAGTATGAGAGGTTTGTAAAACCTTTGGTTAATGAAATCACCTCAATTAATGTTGGTACTGAGAAGGACCCGTGGCTGGTCTAGATGGGGTCCACGTTGTCTTTGGAGGAGCCTTGGCGCTTAGTTGCTTTATTAAAAGATTTCAAAGATGTTTTCACATGGTCCTACGAAGACATGCCTGGAATCGATCCTAAGATTGTATAGCACCAGATCCCTCTTGATCCAGAGGCCTGACCTGTTAAGCAGAAGCTTCGAAGGATCCGCCCGGACTAGGCTCTGAAAATCAAAGAAGAGGTCACCAAATAGATTGATACAGGGTTCCTGTTAGTATCTGATTATCCGACTTGGTTGGTCAATATAGTTCTGGTGCTGAAGAAAGACGGCAGGATTCGGGTATGTGTGGACTTTAGAGATTTGAACAAAGCCAGTCTAAAGAACGACTTTCCTCTGCCGTATATCGACGAATTGGTGGACTTTATTGCTAAGCATGCGCTACTCTCATTCATGGATGGGTTTTCAGGCTACAACCAGATTTTGATGGCACCTGAAGATAGGGAGGAGACTACTTTCACAACCGCTTGGGGAATCTACTGCTATAGGGTGATGGCGTTCGGTTTGAAGAATGTTGGGGCTACATATCAATGGGCTGCAACCACGATTTTGCACGATATGATCCACAAAGAGGTTAAGGTGTACGTGGATGACATGATTATCAAGTCTAAGGAAAGAGAGGGCCACTACGCCGTCTTAAAGAAATTCTTTCAATGGATCAAAGAGTATCGGTTGCGGTTGAATCCTCAGAAATGTACTTTCGGTGTTATAGTAGGGAAAATTCTGAGGTTCTTGATCACACAAAGGGGCATCGAGGTCGATCTTTTCAAAATCAAGGCCATCTTAGAAATGCCATCACCAAGGACTGAAAAGGAGGTGCAAGGCTTTCTGGGTAAAGTGTAATTCATAAGACGGTTTATTACAAAATTAACCTTGACTTGTGAACTACTGTTTGGTCTCCTGAAGAAAGGAAAGAAGTTCCAATGGGATAACTGCTGCCAAGTTGCTTTCGAGCAGATCAAGCAATGTCTACAGAACCCACCTGCCGTTGATTCTGTATCTATCAGTGACCGACACGACAATGGGCTGCATGCTTGCGCAGGAGTCTGAGGATAAAGTGGAGAAGGCTATCTACTACCTGAGCAAGAAGATGCTAGAATACGAGACCCGCTACACTCCGCTGGAGAAGGCTTGTCTGGCCTTGGTATGGGCTACCAGGAAGTTGAGGCACTACTTGTTAGCTCACTCTATAATACTGGTTTCGAGATTAGATCCCATCAAATATCTCTTCAAGAAACCAGGGCTTACAGGTAGGCTAGCTCGTTGGTTGCTTCTTCTCTCCGAATTTGATTTCAAGTACATGACGCACAAGTTTGTGAAAGAGAGAGTGGTAGCGGAGTTCCTAGCCGATCACCCAGTAGAGGGAGATGAAGTAGTAGAATATCTGTTCCCAACGAGGCCATTCTGCAGCTTGAAGAAGAGGTCTGGACTATGTACTTTGACAGAGCGTCTAACTAGTACAGGTATGAGATAAGGGTGTTGCTGATAGTGCCCGACAATTCCCACATACCCTTAGCTTTCAAACTTCAGTTCAAAGTATTGAATAATGAGACAGAGTATGAGGCATGTATCGCTGGCTTAGAAGCCGCCCTGGAACTAGGGGCAAAAATGTTGGACATCATTGGGGACTCGAACCTGGTTGTGTCTTAAGCCAAAGGAGACTGGAAGGTGAAGGAAGAAAGGATGAAAATCTATCACCAAACTCTAGACGTTCTAATTCCCAGGTTTGAGAAGTTAACCTTCACCCATCTGTTGAGAGAGAGCAACAGGTTCGCCGACACTTTATCAACTCTATCTTCTATGATAGACATCCCTTTGGGAGTCCGGATGCATCCGATTATCATTGAACAATGGTATGTGCCGGCCTATGAGCTGATTGCTGCCATAGATGAAATATAAGATCAAAACCCCTGGTATCATGACATTTGGAACTTCTTGGAAAATGAGGCATATCCACCAGGGGCAAACGCCAAAGATAAGAGGGCAATTCGAAGAATGGCTGCTCAATTCATCGTCTGTGGGGTAAACTGTACAAGCGGGGTCATCTTGGGATGCACAAACTGTGTGTTGATGCTGAAGAATCTAAGCGCCTGATGGAGGCCATCCATGGAGGAGAGTGCGGAGCGCACATGAGTGGGGTAATGCTAGCCCGAAAGATCCTTAGACAGGGTTATTACTAGTCAACCATGGAAGAGGATTGTATTTCCTTCGTTCGGCGATGCCATAAATGCCAGATCCATGCAAATCGCATGAACATTCCGTCATCGAAGCTGTACAAGATGACTTCGCCATGGCCATTTTTAGTCTGGGGAATTGATGTGATTGGGGCAGTTACTTCGAAGAATTGAGCAGGCATGAGTACATTCTGGTAGCGATAGACTACTTTACAAAGTGGGTCAAGGCCCAATCCTACGTAGTGCTGAAAGCATCACATGTTGCTAAGTTCATTAGGAACAACATCATCTGTCGCTATGGGGTCCCGAATGAGATTATATCTGATAATGGTTCCCAATTCAAGAAGAAGGTGATCGACTTGTTGGAGAAGTACAGCGTGGCTTTTCATAAGTCATCTACATATCGCCGCAAACCAATGGAGCTGTTGAGGCCGCCAACAAGAACATCAAGCACATCCGCAAAAAGATGGTAGAAACTCACAGGGTGGCGGATAAGCCGCCATTTGCTCTTTGGGGCTATCGGACATCAATTCAAACTTTTGAGGGCAACTCCGTATTCCTTGGTTTATAGAATGGAGGTCATTACGCCTATCAAAGTTGAGGTTCCGTCATTACGGGTTATGGTTGAGTGCCAGATAGCTTAGGCAGATTGGTAGCAGAACAGGTTTGAAGAACTCATGCTGTTTGACGAGAGAAGGTTGAAAGCACTGTATCACGTCCGAGGTTATCAACGCAGAATTGTCAGGGCTTTCAACAAGAAGGTTAAGTCTAGGAATTTGAAAGAAGGGGATTTGGTTCTTAAAGAAAACCGAGCTCCCATCCACGACCCTAGGGGCTAGTTCAAATCTAATTGGACTAGTCCCTATATCATCATGTCAATCTGGTCGGGTGGAGTTGTCATTCTTATGGACCTAGATGGCCTAAAGTTCTCCCAGCCGATCAACATAGACAAGTTGAAGAAATACTATCCCTAAGTGGCTCGCTAGGCCGAAAACCCGAAAGGGCGACCTAGGCAAAAATTAGAGCACAGAAAATTTGAAATAAGAAAAACTGAGCTCGCAAGGTTGAAAACTCAGAAAGGGTAGTCTTAGCAACTGTTAGAGCGCAAAAGGAGAATGTTAATACACGAGTGAACCAGAACTGAACTACATAAGGCTTGATTCCCATATTTGGGATACGTAGGCAACTTAATTCTGAAGTTCAGCCATAAACACTTCCAAATCAACTCTGTCCATGTGAGTCATGTTGGTCATCTATGTCTATTCTGCATTCAAGAGCTCGGTTGTGATCTCCAGTGCAGTGTTGTTCAGACAAGGGGCAACTTTCCAGTTGATTGGATCCGGGGTTGTACATCTTAGTGATAGATTCTGGGCATGTCCAGTTGTGATCCATATCGAAAATGGCTTTGAAAAATTTTAATAAAAGTTGATTTTGCTCAAATTAATCTTTTTACAACTTTGACCATTTTTGGACCAAACAGAAATTTTTTAGTACCAACAGCCTTCAATTTTATTGATTTCAATACAGAGTTCTCCGACCCTTGATACAAATCGAAGTTGCTTTTTATTACATTCATAAAGAAAACTTGAAAGTAAAGATTAAATCAATAAACTTGGGGCATAGTCAGGTGTTCTTGCGCCCCCTCCCAAAGCTTGTGGAAGCTTCTGATGCCAAAGTAGGCCTGGTTTGTGCCTCGTCTTCAAGCCAAGCTATGCATTCACTACAAAGGGCACAACTGAAAGTGGAAGTGGGGGCCAGAAGTTCTCTTGTTCTCCATGCTGTAGCATACTGAGCTAGCTGTGTGCCTCGGATAAAAAATGAAGCTGGGTACTCTATCCCCTCTTCTGGGTGAGTCTGGTCATGTCCGAACTGATGCGAGAATCGGAATGGGAAGTAGAAGAGACAGTGTGTCTAGCCAACCAACTGAATGCCAAGCTGCCAGGACATGCTGTAACTCATCTAAGGTAGATCAAACCAGGGGCAGTGCCAAGCAATGTCAACAGCATACCTACTGCACATCTAGTGGCACCACCATCCCTCGTTTGGGAAGTCAACTAGCCGATGGTGGAAGAAATAGCAGCGCGCTGAGTATGCTGGGCAAGAGTCCACTACTTTCAACCTATCTGTAGACGTCCCCGAACGTATCCCGGGGGAAAGGGATTGCGAGTCCCCCCCGTTCTGGTTCGATATTGGGTCACTACAGTTCGAAGGACTCAAATGTCACGGTTCTTAATCTTGAACCGAAGAGTCCAAATCCGGCAAATCGTTTTGAAAACAGATTTTTTGAAAGAAGTGCCAAACATGGACTGCTTCGCCAGATACAGAGTCGCCACCTAAATGTTTTTTAATGGGAAATGTAGGAAACCCTGACTCGGTGCCAAAGGCCACGTGTCCATCATCACCAAAGTTGCCTCGGCTCGGGAACTTGGGTACGATTGGGGAAGGTCACTTCGTGAGCACCCCCGCTCGCCCGGTCAAAGACCGGCCTCTACTAACCATGATATCTTATTTTGAAAACATTGTGAGTTCTTATTCCGGTTATTAGCCTAGGTTACTATGTGATGCGCACAGCATACAAGTATAGACCGGGTCGCCTGAATTGGAACAAGACACTTCGTGTCTGTTTGTTTGAAAATGGTTTGATGGTGCTACCCGCAGGTAGGCTAAGACGTGGATTTGCCACCCTCAGGTGGGCTTAAAAAACATGATTTTGCCACTATCTAGTGGGCTTAAAACAAACATTTGATGAATTGTCCCAATTCAAGTAACTCAACCTCCACCCACAGGCATTCAAGGCAGTTATATCACATAAGCATTTAGCCTCATGGTAAGCATTCTATCATGGCAACACTCATACGCATGCAAGGATGCTAAAGCATAAAACTCACCGAGTACTCCAAGCCAAAATAAAAGTTCGTTAGAAATCCATGCATGATCCTAGATACACAGAATTGCCTAATGCAACACATGCAAAGATGCAAATTATAGCAGGCTCGGTTATTCTAAACATGGTATATGAGATGCTACAATTATCATGCACTCAATTTGGAATTGAAATACAAATGCAGTTTGTATGATGTGCCGAGCCCGGTGCATGCAAAACAGATGAATGATGCAAACATGCTGTCATACTGTATGCTAATTGAAATATGCCCTATATCTAACCATCATAAGCGGGTAAATAAAAGGGAAGAAAGACGTGGGGTTGGAAGACATACATCACACTCACCCACACTTATTACAATTATGCCCTCGCGCAGAGGGTCCGAATAAATAATACAGTCCGAAATAAAAGAATAATACAGTCCGAAATATACGGTCCAAAATAAATATACAAATTCCTAATTAATTAACAGATTAACTAAGAAACACTGTAAACTGGCGTGCAAGCCAGGGGCTGCCTTGACTCCGCTTCGGATAATGAAATGATGCATGTTGAGCTGCTTTGCGCGGAAATCCACTGGGATGCCCCAATTAGCCTCTGTTTGTAATGTTTCTCGAAATGCGTGCCAGATTCTGAAAAGTTGCTGATTCTTGATTTTGCTGCAACAGAGAGCAGGAAAGGGGCATAGCAATGTATTTCACAAATATATGCATGCCTCGATCCTCGTGCCACCAATCACGCATATCGACGCATGATGGCCGAGGAATCGGATTGCACAACTCAATATAGGATGAATGCATATGGGTGCTACAACAAAACCTAACTCCATCATGGGTAATCCGGAGTGTCGGTGACTTGGGAATTGAGACCCGTTCCGTCGCTCGGAGTACGGAACGCGCCTCGTTTCCCATGCCAGGGCTAATTCCTATCCCAAACACGATGCAATATGCATGATATGCATGAAATGTAGCTAATATACAATCCTAACATACACAATACTATGAAAATGAGATGCCTCGAAATGCGTGCACACGAGCACGCAAACCGAGGCAATGGCCCTAAGGCATGAAATGACATTCCAAATGCAGATTGGACTTATACTAACATGAGAGAGCCTCAGCCACACTCACATAAGAGGCCGATGGATGAAAATGAGGTGCCTCTAAATGCGTGCACACGGGCACGCAAACCGAGGCAATGACATAAAGGCATGAAATGGCATAGAAAGTGATATGCAAACATGCCAATGGAATTTCAGCACTGAAATATGGGGGAAAACAGTCCCGAAAGATGGCGAAATGACACCAAATGCGAGGAATGGTCCCGAAATGCGAATTTAGGCACCCGAAATGGCCTATAGCTATGCAATGCATGCACAATATGGACATGGAATGAAAATACAGTAGCAAGGCAGCCCCAAGAAAAGCATTTTTCAGTCATAAAAAGGGCTAAAAAGCAAGCACACATAGGATTAGGCAAGTATGCAAAAATGGCTCCGCAAGAGGGGTATTGAAGCAAGTGATACATGCGATGACCAAATGGAAAAATACCCTTCTAAAACACTGATGAGGGACTAAAAATATGAACATTTACAGTAAATGACATCCCCCAAATCAGTATGCAAACATGCTAAAAATGTCATGCAAGAACTAGGATACATAAGGCTATAACATGAGGTACCCCAAACATTCATCAAACCAGCAAAGACCCTTAATGAAATATGTCAAGAAAATCAAAATATGACTCTTTCCAGCTCTGATGATGGCCGAAAACAGAATCTAGATAAGCTTAAAAAAGCATGCAAAAATGGGGGTCAAAGAGGGGTATAATGACAAGTATAACATGGAGACCCAAAACAAGGTTGATCCCTTCTACAATGTTGTAGAGGGACACAAAATAAGCTTACTCACAGTTCATGACATGCTCCAAAACAATTTAAATGTAGGCCAAACAAATCATGCAAATTTACGGTAAATAGGAGAGATTATGAAGCAAGTGCAAGATAGGGGGGCCAAACAGAGTTGAGCCCTTCTTCAATGTTTAAGAGGGGCTCAAAATAGGCCCACTTACAGTTTACATTATGCTCGAAAACAGATCACTCATAGGCTAGAAATTTCATGCAAAAAAATGGCATATAAGATGATATTGAAGCAAGTGCCAAATGGAGGGCTCAAACAGGGTTGAGCCCTTAAACAAACATGAAGATAAGCTTAAAATAGTGACCCTTTCAGTTAGGGTCGGAGCCTAAAACAGTGAGAAAATAAGCTTCAGAAATGAAGCAAGAAAATGCTACAAAAGAGGGAAATGGAGACTTACCCTTGTAGACAAGTCTTGGCTGCCTTTTGCTTGAAGAATGGATGCTTCTAAGCCTATAAAGAACCTCTCATTGCTGCTGGAAATGGAGTGGTGATGGGGATGCTTGATGGTGATGAAGAAATGGCACCAAACTTGAAGAAAAATGACTTTGGAGCTTGGAAATGGAGAGAAATGGGAGGTGGAAGGTCTATCTCTCTCAAATGTGTCTAAACCATGTCTAACCTTGAGCCAAGAAGCCAAGCCTCTCCTTTATAGAGGAAAGGCATAAAAAAAATCTAAAGGACCTCTCTAATCCTCCATACACGTGTATAGAGGATGGTCCAATTGGCAACCAGCTGGCACAGGTGGAATACACTGAGGGAGAGGAAAATGGCCGGCCAGCTCACAGGGGCAAAAAGGTCATTTTACAAAAAGGGTGCCCGGCCAGCTAGTTTTTCTGGCCGGCCAGCTAGTTTTCAAAAGCTGTCGGGAAGAACACTGGCCGGTGGGTGCTAGGGAGGTCCAAATGTGGCCATTCAAGTGTCCAAATTGAAGCCCCGGAAGTTAACTTTCCAATGGAACAAACCTTGCATCAAAATTCCTCCTTTGAAAAAAGTTATGCCCGTTTCCGTGAAGCCGCGCAGATTTCGGTCCAACCGGAGTGATGCCCTACTTCAATCAACCATATCTCCTCCATCCGGAATTGAATTTAGGAGATTATTGAGTGTAAAATGAAGCCCCGGGAGTAAGCTTTCCACCGATGGTGGCCTCATACTTTAATTCCTCTTGTGCAAAGAGTTACACCCGTTTCGGTGAAGCCGCACAGACTTTTCTCCTTCCCGGATCCACTTTTCAAAGAGGTTTCAAAATGGAAAAAAGAATTACTGGACAGCCATGTGTTTTTAGGGTCCTCCCATGTGTGTACAACACAAATATGTGGTTTTGGCTCGAAGAAAATGGCCCTAGGGTGTTCAACATTAGCCCGGAAGTGAGAAAAACGGGCGCCGGGGGGTGCCGGAGGAGCATAACTGGTTGCTGAGACAATTGCTGGCCTCCCACCCTCCAGTGATCTTCCTGGGGATAAAACAGAGGTACCTGCCAAAAATGAACAAAAACCGATGCAAAACGAATGCTCGGGGGCCAAAACACGCAGTTTGGGGTCCCGAAAATCGGCCGTTAAGCGCCGAAAGTGGTGTTTGGCCACAAAGTGGGTATCTAAGACCCCAGTGTCCCTTGAAAGGGAGTAAATGAGATGCATGCCAAAAACCGGAGGAATCGGAGATGGTTAGACAATCTCGAACGGAGGCACACGGCCTAACGACTCCGAAAACCGGGAACCAGGCTCCGAAATGGGCAAAATGGCCTACGGCCACGAAATGTAGCCCACGGCCACTGAGAGATGGTCTACGGGACCTCTCCCTCCCCTCAGGAAAAGAAACAGAGAAAATCGAGTCTGGTTCGCAAACCGAGACAAGGCACAGAAGAGAGTTCGGGAGTTCGGAGGCAGGGCTCGCGGCTGAGACTCTGAGACTCCTGAACGAGCACAATATGCAACATCACCGAGCGCTCAATCGGTGATGTCTGAGTCTTAAGGTCGGTCAAAAATGGGGTGTCTACAGTTGCCCTTCTTTGACAGAACTCGGAAGTCACAAGTGACGAGAGTGAATGTCAAAGCCCAGAGACGACCCATTTTTGACAAGGCCGAAGACTTAGACAATCATACAAGATGAACAGAGATATGTGCCCGCAGGCGTGCCCGCAGGCAGGGGCAAAATGCAAAGCGATATGCACGGAGCCAAATGTAACTTAATGATCATGCAAGTGCAGCAAGCTGTAATGAAGCAAGTATTCACAAATAGATGCAACAGTTTTAAGCAAGAATGCAAAGCAACAACTACGTTTCATGCAGTTAGGAATGCGGAGAATTATTCAATTCTCGTCGCGTCTCACACGAAGAAGATACGATACCTGCGCGATTAAATGCAGTCGCTGACCTCGAATGAACCGTACATACAATATCGTGCCTGCAAAAGAGAGAAATTCAACAAGAACAATATGCTAACAACATATATTCAATGTGATTCCGAAAGTTTGACACACGCGGTGTCGGCGAGTGAATGCATAAAGCAGTGTGATACAGGTAAGGTGCGCAAGATAGCGCGATGCAACGCACTAACAAGTGCAGGTGAGATGTGCAAGATATCACGATAAAATACATGCACAATGCAAGTAAGGTGCACAAAATAGTGCGATGCGCAAAATAGCGTGAGTGAAATGTAATGCACTAACAAGTGCAAGTGGGACGCGCAAGATAGCGCGAATGATACAATGCACAATGCAAGTAATGTGCACAAAATAGTGCGATACGCTAAACAGCGCGATTGATTTGAAATGCACAAAATAGTGCGATGTGACATGCAAAGCAGGAGAGTCTGCGATTGAGGTGCATAAAATAAGCGCGATGAATGTAATGCGCAAGACGGCGATGGAGGTCGCAAAATAGCGAACCGCGCACAAAATAGTGCGATTGTGGTGCGCAAAATAGCGCGAATGTAAACTGCACAAAACAGTGCAATTGAGGTGCGCAAAATAGCGCGATTGATTTGAAATGCACAAGATAATGCGATACGCTAAACAACGCGAGTGATTTGAAATGCACTAAACAGCGCGATACGCTAAACAGCGCGAGTGAGTTAAAATGCACAAAACAGTGCGATACGCTAAACAGCACGAGTGAAATGTAATGCACAAGATAGTGCGATACGCTAAACAGCGCGAGTGATTTGAAATGCACAAGATAGTACGATACGCTAAACAGCGCGAGTGAGATGTAATGCACAAAACAGTGCGATACGCTAAACAGCGCGAGTGAAATGTAATGCACAAGATAGTGCGATACGCTAAACAGCGTGAGTGATTTGAAATGCACAAGATAGTGCGATACGCTAAACAGCGCGAGTGATTTGAAATGCACAAGATAGTGCGATACGCTAAACAGCGCGAGTGATTTGAAATGCAAAAGATAGTGCGAGTGAGATACAACCACAAGATGCACAAGACAGTGCAAGTGAGATACAAAGTGTAAGTGCACAAGACAGTGCGAGCGAGATAAAATGCACAAGAAAGTGCGATAAAATGCATCTTCTATGCAAGTATGAGGGCATTCTATGCAATATTGAAAGCAAGCATATTCTATGCAAGAATCATAACGATCTTGTGCACGCATGCAACAACAGTGTATATGAAAGTTCACATTCTATGCAATAGAGGATCATCAAATATGTACTCTGGTGCCTCTGATTTGCCTCTTAGAAGACTT
The DNA here is from genome assembly GCA_025200525.1 of Camellia lanceoleosa. Lineage (NCBI taxonomy): Eukaryota > Viridiplantae > Streptophyta > Magnoliopsida > Ericales > Theaceae > Camellia > Camellia lanceoleosa. Next base: position 134,646,611 of record CM045761.1, on the reverse strand, counting down.
TGCAACACACTCACCTCAAAAGGGGCACACCCTATTCAACTTGGCGAGAAATAACATCTGCATGTGAAACCCTTTGGTGCTGCTTGGACTACCATTCTGACTTGAAGCAGGCTTACACTTGGGGTCGAGACACACTCATACTCCAGAGAAATGGCGAGGCCTGAGAAGGTGCACCTAGAATGCAGTCTCAGATCTTGCTAAAGTTGAAACATGCTAAGATGCTCCGAATTTTCCCTCTTTTCCCTCTTTTCTTTTGCTTTGCAGTCCAGAACCTAAATAGCTTCAGATAGGTCCTTACTTTACTATTCTGACATGACCTGGGTTGAACCCTGCGGTTTTATGAAAGAACCAATTCTGTTTTGCACAAATGTGGAGAATGGCACATCACTCTGAGCACAGGATGATTTTTCTTTTGAAATTGAGAGATGAGTTTTCGATCAGGTATTGCGCCTACGACTGGACACAGCAAAACGACTCAACACGGAAATAAAAGGCACACAACCTAGACACATCGAGTAACACTTGAAACGACTCAAAACAAGAATCAAGATAAAACAAAAAGACACGATACTCAGACGTGCACAGGGAGCCTGTTTGATCGGGTAGTGTTTCCCACCCTTTCTTATTTGTGGTTCTCACATCACTCGGCCCTCAAGCTCTGTTTTTCTGAAAAAGCCATTTTCTCACTTTTTCTCTCATCGCACATCTCTCTATTCTTCAATCTCTCATTTTTCAATCCCTCCCCTGGGTGGTTGATAGATAAACAGCAAGTTGTGGGCTCGTGCCCCTAGCATTCTGCTAGATTCTTCTTCTTCTGCACGCGGCTAGTGAGTTTCTCCCACAGAGGGGTTGCGCTACAACTGGGTGCGTAGCAAATCTGCAGCTAGCATCGGTTGATGATGCTTTGCTGGGGAGTTTGGACGTGATAAGATCTGTCTAGATGATGGAGTGGAATATCTTGCCTCATTCCAGTTCGTGTTTCGCACTTGGCTTGATACCTCGTTGCTCGGAGCATGTGAGAGCTTTCAACCTTTTGTTGTGCCCTTGAGTTGTGCCTTTTCTGGCAGGTAGAGTGCCCTTTCTGGCAAGTATGTTGATAAAGGGAAAAAGACAGAGAACCTAACTCAACTGTGCCCCTAGTTCATCATGTTGACCATGTTTTGTTTTTGCTTTCTACTAAAACAATTTTGACCAAAATGAGAGTTAGATTGACATACTTGTTCGATTTTTGATTTCAAATCACGCAAGTCAGGCCATGAGCACTGAAAATTTTCCTTTTTGGGGTCCAAGAAATGGTCCAGTTTTAGAAAAATGGGATAATTTTCGAGAGAATTAGTCAACCTCAGTAAAAATCCTCAAAAACTATTTTTGCAAACGGCCATTGCTCAACGAGCATGAAACCTACTCTTGAGATGCACAACCTCGGATCCAAGGGAAAACTGCCCCGTGCTTGAAGAGAGCTGCATGGCAATGGAAAGTTGCCCCTTGTTTGAACGGCACCGCGGCGCATTGAATGGCAACGGAAAGTTGCCCCTTGGCGCCACCGCACACTGAATGGCAACGAAGAGTTGCCCCTTGTTTGAATGGTACTGCAGCGCATTGTAGTCAGTCCTCAGAGCTACGAACACAAACAGACTCTCGGATACAGAGAAGGCAGAGATGATCAAAACCATTACATGGACACAATCAAATTTGAATTGTTTTACGACTGGACTTCAGAATGAAGTTGCCTACGTATCCCAAACATGGGAATCAAGCCTTACGTAGTTCGGGGTTAAGGTACACTCGAGTATTTAACCTCTCCTTTTTATGCTCTAACTTTTGCCAAGGCGCCTGTTACAGGTTTTCGACCTTGTGAGCTTTGTTTTTCTTTTTTTTCTTTTTTTTCTATTCTTTTCTCTTTTTTTTTTCTCTTATTCTTTTTTGCATTTTTTTGTATCTTTGCATTTTTTCTTTTTGTATTTTTGTATATATATTTTTCTTGTCTCGCTCTAACTTTTGCCTGGGTCGCCCTTTCGGGTTTTCGGCCCAGCGAGCCTCTCAAAGGGTAAAAATGTAACCAGTCCATGCCAAATGGTTCTGAGATTGAAGCCCTCTATATCCAGGAGAGTGGCTATTGTATTGACTTGCAGAAAGATCCACCTTTGGCTCTCCGAGCACATCGGATATTTTTTGCCCCTAGTTCGAGGGGTGCTTCTGATCTAGCTGTGCAAGCTTCTTCTGATGAGGTCTGACCTTCTTGTCTGACCTTCAATTGTTAGTTGGTTCACTACTTGATTGAGAGCAATGCAATTTGACTGTGCAGTTTTCAAACAAAGATCAATCTCATTTTCATGCTGTGTGATGTTATGCAATGCGTAGAATGTAAAATGCAACACTTTTTAAACCAAAGCTGAGTTTTCATTCCAATCATGGTTTCTTTTTGCAAAAGAGTACTAGTTTTTAAGAAAATAAAACTGCCCAAGGCTGTACAATGTGCTAGTACTGCTAGCAAAAAAAAAAATGAAGCAAAAAACATCTGAATCGATACCGACTATCTTAAGCTCGAGAGGCCCTCTCCGTCCTCTTTCTCGACCAAGCAGCCTTTAGAGCATTGTCACCATCGACACCACTGTCTGAAGCTGGATCAAAGCCTGAACTGGAACCCTCCTTGGCCTCTCCAGCCTCACTACTGGCAAAATCTGAGCCAATGTCGTCGCCTCCCCCATCAGATGACTCGGACTGTGGACTCGCTGCCTCAGCCTCCTCACTCGTCTCGTCATCATCATCGCCTAGAATGGGCTCTGAATGGCCACTCTCCCTACGGCTGCCTCTGGCTCTACCTCGGCCGTTTGTTTGAGTCTGTCTCCCTCTCCTCTCTGCTGTTGGGGGAGGTGCAAAAGGTCCTGCCACTGCTTCTGCTGGAGTGCCTGATGGGACTGGCATCTCGAAAGGAATCTGAAAATGGCAGTTTACGAGAATGCATTAGTTATGGTGTATATGATTGCAGTGTATGTGCTGTGAACAATGAAGGATTGCAACGAATGTGCCGTGAGCAGTAATTGATTACAGTGTATGTATGCCGTGGGTAGTGTATGGGAACAGTGTATCGATGCAGTGTTTTTAGTGCAATGTGTCAGATCAGTGTAATGTGGAACAATTGCAGTGCTAATGTGTTAGCAGAAAAACTTCATGATGTGAAGTGCAAATTGAAAAAAATACCGGGATCCTGTAGAGGCTGAGCAGATCCAGGCTCGTCTGTACCATCTCTGTTAGGGAAGCCACTAGCTCAAGGGCCTGCCCTGTGTACTCTATGGGTGCCTGCAAGTGCATTGAAGGGATCAATATTCTATAAAGCATAATTGAAATGAAGTAAATATGCAAAATGTAAAGTTTGGTGCATACCGGAGTCGGGCCTTGAACTCCGATGAGTGCATGACCAGCTGGTGCAGGCTCAATGGGGATCTGGCAAGTCTTTCCAGAATGTCTTCGATAAGTCACTAAAGTAGGCAGCTCTGGCCATCCCTGTCTCTGCCCCTCCCTAGAATCTCTCATCCTATGAGACCTGGTCGCTTTGGCTCCTCTGCCTCTCTCTCTCGCAGCTGGAGCTCTCGTTTCCTCACCTCCGCGAACACCGGTCAGAGGTGGCATCAGATGAGTCTGAATGAAGGTCGCGTAGTCGCCCTCTGCATGGAAGTAATCCGTCTCCAGCCCTACCATAAACTGGATCACCTTATTAGTAGAAAGCTTGTGTGTCTTTCTCATCGATGCTAGAGGTGCCGTCAGTACGAACGGGGCAGGCAGTCCTGAAGTCTGGCGTGTGAAGCGCTGACTCAAGAACCAAGCACGGCAGATCGGGCCCTCGAGAAGAATGTGATAGTGAGCGACAACCCTAGCTGTCTTATACTGGTCTCGGAGACCTGATGGTATCGCATCCCATGGCTGCCATGTGATCTAATAATAAGAGAATGAACAAGATGATTAGTCGTTGCCAATTGACTAATGTGTGTGTATCAAGTTGCTTGAAAAGCGGAATAACTTTGTTGTGGAATTACCTTGCGCACCGTGACCGTGTCGAAGTACTATCAGAAGAACATGAAGTTCTCCCGAGTCCTACGACGGAGCTAGCCGTCATATACCTGAGAGAACGGGATTGTCGCTGGGGTCTCCGCTATAGGCTCTAGAGCGAGAACCGGGAAGTATGCGTACACCCACAGCTGCAAGAGAAATGTGATCAATCCAATGTATGAACAGAATACAGAAAAGACAAAAAGTAAAGTGCAGTACAATGCATGGAAAGTGCAAGTGTAGAGCAAAGATTAGACTTTGTGTGTACGGTGTGCAGTGTGCGGCGTGTGTAACATACAGAAAATGCATGGCAGAAAGCATGCAGTGTATGAGCAGATACAGAAAACATAGAACAGAAAGTAAGTGTTGAACAAATGTAAAGCAGGAAATGCTAAGCAGAAACTGTAAAGTGAAAAGGGAGAACTAAGCTGTGTACCTCCCAGGCCTGCCAATAGCTACCGATCAAGGTCCTGCTCATCCGAGAGGTCGAGCTCATGTACCCATACAGTGTGGTGAGGTCGACTCCGCCCCAGTCATAGAACTGAACTCGCTGGAGTACCACCAACGTGCTCAGAAAGTATAGACCTATGGTATTCCACCTATTCGAAAACAAGGTGGTACTGAAAAGGAACATGAAGAAGCCCCTCTCATACTACTCTGCTGCCTCAAATGTCTCAGGCTCAGTCTCCCTATACTGCTCCTTGAACCAGCTATATCGAACCATGCCCGTCCGGAGTGTCAATGGGTGTGCCCCGAGCAGTGTAGTCCATGCAGACTCCTACTCTCCCATGTCAGGGTCGAGAGGGATCGGATCACCACCTACACCTAAGCTAGTGATCATGGTGAAGTCGTAAGGAGTCATCGTCATCTCCCTTGTGGTGGAGAAATGGAAGGAGTTGGTGGTATCCCACCACCTCTCCACAAGAGCCCCTAAGAGAGGGCGGCTCGCTACAACCCTTGTCAAGCTGGAGCAAAACAGACCAAAGGCGGTCTCGTCGATGATGTCGTGGACCTTGGCTGGGAGCTCGTCGTACTAGTCTTGGGCTGTCGTCATGCCATAGCCTCTGAAGGAATAGGATCCGTCCTATAGTAACGCATGAGATGCAATCAAATCGAGTACAGTTGCAAGTACAGTTGAATGCAAAGCAGTGATGTATGAAGTACAGTTGAATGTGAAGTAGCAATGTATGAAATACAGTCAGATCAAGGCATGTGATGCAATCATATTAGAACAGTGCAAGAAATGCAAATAGCTGAAAGTAGTACTGCAGAAAAGTGAAGTTCGTACCTCTACGACTATAGCTGATAAGTGAGACGTAGGCTCTCTCAGTAACAGGTCGTCTGGCTCGTCCTCGGAAAAATCAATGAAGGCTTTGATGCCTCTCGCAACAGGTACTATGTGTGTCTCGGGGTGATACCTCGCCGGATCAAAGGGACGAATGCTCGGTGGTAATGGCTGAGGCTCGACCTCCGGCTCGGCCGTAAAGTCCGTTGCAAACTCTACCAGAGGAAGCACGGGGAAGCCCCCATCATGTGGGACATCATCTGCCATCTGAAACGGATACAAAATGAGCAAAAATGAGGAGAAATGCGAAAAATGATGAAACTTTGAACAAAGCAAACCCTAGGAGAGAGGAAAAAGTCAAAAAAGTCAAAACCCGAGAAAAGTGAACTAACCTTGGAAGAAACTCAAGGGGAATGAACCTTGAATGGTGGAATTGACAGAAGAAGCGTCGAAATCAAATTTTGATCGGTTTAAATCGAAGAGAACAAGAGGGTTTTCGCGAAGAAAATGTTCCTAGTGTGTTGGGAAACGCGTAGAATGCATGGATCTAAGGAGAAGGAATACCTAGAGAGCAGGAGAGGTATTTCGTATAAGGGGTTGTGCGGAAATGAAGTGGTTTTGTGTGTACTTAAAGAGCCACGGCTGAAAAGACCAAATTGCCCAAATCTGCCATCGCTGGCTGGCAGTGGCACATCGATGGTCGACACCTCTTTATTATTGGCCGACATCTGCCACTGATGGCCAGCAGGGGACCAGCGGTCTCCCCTAGTGGCCGGCATGGTCCCACCAGTTTCCTATGTCCCTTTGGCTTAGATATGTGTCCTTGGTTTCTGAGAAATGTAAGTTATGCTCAAAATTTGATTCAAAATGCCTCCGCGAAAGCCCAGAATCACGTTCGCAGTGTGCGAGGGTCATCACCCGTCAACTCAAACAATGTGTATCCTTTTTAAACGTATTTCAACTCTCCGAGAGGTAAATCGGAAGTTTCTTTCGAATCGTCTTTATCAAGCATGCTTTTGTCGTCGCATAGGATTTGCACGTTACATTGAACATGCATTTTGAATTGTTGCATAAAACATGCATTGCCATGATTGCATAGAATATGCATCATTGATCATCTTGCATAGAATATGCTTCGATTTCATTTCTTGCATGTTATGCATGAAACATGCCTCCAGAATTGAGTTATGATCATTCGTCTCGCGTGAGACATGCATTGTATTGTATTGTATCTATGGAGTTTCTTTCTCATATATGCATGATATTGTATGTATGGTTCATTTAGAGGAATCCTGGGTAGAACCATTCCTCTCCCTTATCTCATTGGTTAGAGACATTCGGGTATGCCCGATGTCTACACTGGCATTCCGTTGGTTAGAAACACCTGGGTACACCTGGTGTTTACATCGACACCTTGTTGAAAGCGTTTGGGTCGTGCGTCCGATGTTTCTCTTCCCTCTCTCGTGTGTGATACGTTGAGAGGTGTTCCTTTCCCTCTCTCGCGTGTGATACACTAAGAGGTGCTTACCTTCCCTCTCTCGCATGTGATACGCTGAGAGGTGTTCCTTTCCCTCTCTCACGTGTGATACGCTAAGAGGTGCTTACCTTCCCTCTCTCGCGTGTGATACGCCGAGAGGTGTTTTTCTTTTCCCTCTCTTGCGTGTGATACGCTGAGAGGTGTTTTCTTTCCCTCTCTCGCGTGTGATACGCCAAGAGGTGTTTTTCCTTTCACCCTCTCGCGTGTGATACGCTGAGAGGTGTTTCCCTTCCCTCTCTCGTGTGTGATACGCTGAGAGGTGTTTCCTTTCCCCTCTCTCACGTGTGATACGCTGAGAGGTGTCTACCTTCCCTCTCTTGCATGTGATACGCTGAGAAGTGCTTACCTTCCCTCTCCCGCGTGTGATATGCTGAGAGGTGCTTACCTTCCCTCTCTCGCGTGTGATACGCTGAGAGGTGTTTCCTTTTCCTCTCTCACGTGTGATACGCCGAGAGGTGCTTACCTTCCCTCTCTCGCGTGTGATACACTGAGAGGTGCTTACCTTCCCTCTCTCGCGTGTGATACGCTAAGAGGTGTCTACATTCCCTCTCTCGCGTGTGATACGCTGAGAGGTGCTTCCTTTCCCTCTCTCGCGTGTGATACGCTAAGAGGTGTTTCGTTTGAGACTTCGGGTATTCTCGGTAGTCGCTTTTAGCCTTTCCTGTGTAAGGCACAGTGAGGATTGTATAATTTTCTTACATCCTTTCTATTGAAATGTGTGAGACTGTTGTAACTTGTCAGTTTGCTTAAAATGTTGTATTTATTTTGCATAAATGCTTCATTATAGTCCTCTTTGCATAATTATAAGTTATGCTCTTGCATCATGCATATCATTTGCATTTTGGCCCAGCCTGCGGGCGCATCTATATTGTTATCTTGTTTGTTTGTCTGAGTCTCCGGCCTTGTCAAAAATAGGTCGTCTCTGGACTTTGACATTCACTCACGTCATTTCATGACTTTCGAGTTCTGTCAAAGCCACTGCATAAACAAACATAACTCTTTGCTAATAATGAATTTAGGGTTTCTCAATTTTCTCCATTTTCTTCTACTTCGTTGTCGAATTTTTATTTTATTTTTTTATACATAAAAGTTACTGTTAATAAAATGCAGGGACCATCACACCTCCTAATGTTGTAGGATTTTCAAAAATAATAATAGCGTTTGGGCAGGTGAATTATATAATGCTAAACTAGTTATAATGCTGAAGTGATTGATTTTCCAACCTTGGCTCCCGCATATGGTTAGCCGAGGTAATAGTGCCAGTTGAGATTATATGAATCCGCTTTGGGGTCTCAGCTTTACTTTTGATCGTGCATGTTCTCTTTTATCACTTCCCTCTAATAAAATATTTCTTTTACTGATTTTTTTTTAAAAAAAAAAAAAATGCATTTGCATGGGATCTAAAATAAATAAGATTTTGGGGATTAATTCTTGTGAGTGGAAGATCACCATTATCCTCATTATTTTTTAAGTGTTTTCTCCACATCAATTGACATGACAGATATATGTAGGTTGGTCCGTAGGTTCTCACCCCCACCTCCCATCACCGATGATTGGTTTATTCTCTTATCACTGGCAATCACCTTTGATGAACCGACCACTTCCCCTCTCATCTTGCCCTCCTGTTTCATTTATCTCCTCTCGCAAACATCGATCGCAAACGTATCTTAGAAAAGCTCTGATTTTTATATTTTTATGTTGAAATCTTTTTCTTTTTTTTTTTTTTTGGTGTTATGGTGTGGCCAACTCATTTGGGTTGTTCGGAGGAGCTTAATTTGTGTGGATAACTCATCATTACAAAAAAAAATATATGTAATAATTTACCATAAAAAGACATAATATATATCATAAAAATGCATAACCAAATACATATGGTGTCTATCAATGGAATTTCCTTGGTTAAAACAAAACCAAAGGTAAACACAAAAGTCAGTTGTCCCATTAGATAAAACAAAAAGAAAAAAACAAAAAATCTTTTAGGATGACCTAAATAAGTGCACTTTTTGTCTTTTACAAAAAGATGTGCAGAAAAGTAGAGAGGTAATGTGATGGAAAAAAGATAAAAAGATAAAAAGATGGATTATTTTGGTGTTGCCAAACTTGGCCTAAATATGAATGTATTCGATTCATCTTTAGTTCTAGTTCCAAAAAAAAAAAAAAAAAAAAAAAAAAAAAAAAAAAAAAAAAAAAACAATTTGATTTGAATAATCCCAAATATGTAAATTTTTCAAGAGTTAATTACCTAAAAGTCCTATCTACACTTTTGGTGGTAGCTTAGGTCCTATCAAAAAATTTTGAACCGATAAGTCCCATGTATAGGTAAAAAGACATTTTGCCCTTCAATCCCAAAACTGAGAATGTTCACAATTTCACAACTGAGAATGTTCTCAATTTATAATTATCAAAATTAGGAAATTTCTCAATTTTTTTTTCTAGTATGAACTGAGATATTATCAAAACTATCAAAACTAAAAAATTTATAATTATCAATTTTGAGAATTTTCTCAATTTTTTTCATGATTAAAATTGAGAATATTATAAATTGAGAAGGTTCTCAATTTGAAAAAACCCCTGATATTGTCCTCTATGTTGATCGGTTAGACACACAAGCAAGAGATCTTAATGATTTGCCTTTGTTAAGGTCAATAACTAGTTTGCTTGGTTCTTTAATATGGAACAATGCCATTGTTACCCTGACCCATGCTGCATCTAGCCCCCCTGATGGACCGTCTGGTTCACCCTTAAGCTATGATTTGTTTGTTGCGCAAAGATCACGAGTTGTTCTACAGTTGATTAGCCAAGCAGTTGGTGATCTGCGTATGATGAATCCAAGTCAAATGAGTCCGGTGTCTCTTGTTGAAAACTACCCATTATGTCAAAAGAGAGAAGATGGGCAAGTAGTGCTTTCCAGTGAAGAATGCTGGAGGCCCCGATTATTGCTTTTGTGCTACTCAATGAAGATCTTATCTGAGGCAAATTCTATGCGAAAACTCAAGATCTTTTTGATCATAGAAAGCTCTTTGGCTTCAAGGCTCGTGCTCTGCCCCTACACTATTTATTGTCTTCTCTGTTGCAGTCCAATGCTCATCCAAAACTTCCATCTAAGCAAGGCGGTGACAATATTGACTCGGAAGGTCGGCGCTGGAGCCGACGACGCTCTGGACGGAGGGGAAGGAGGAGTCATACAGAGGAGACCAGAGACTGGGTCTGTAGGGCGGAGAGAGAGAGAGAGAGAGAGAGAGAGAGTGTGTGTGTGTGTGTGTGTGTGTGTGTGTGTGCGTGTGTGTGTGTGTGTGTGTGTGTGTGTGTCTAGTGAGGAGGTCTTTGAAGGGTAAATTGGCCTATTAAAAATTAATAGGACTTGGAGGAGCAAATAATTTTATATAGGACTTATTGGATTATAAGTTTACAAAATGGGACTTTTATGTAAATGCCCCATTTTTTAATTTTGATTTCTTAGTTTATAACTTTTAAAAAAAAAATTAAAATCCCTAGATGATGATGATTTAAAAAATAATAAAAAAAATCTTAATGTCATCTTAAGTAGGATGTTTTTATTTTTAATGTTGACATTTTAAATATATTTCAGATTTAAAAGCTTGAAACTATTTTTCAAATAAAAGAAAAATCATTTATTAACATAATGAATTACATACATATTTACTAATATGATTTCTTTCGTAGAAGCATGCTTTATTTATAAAATATTATTAATCATACTTGTCACAATTTCTTTTACACAAAGAAAATTTTCAAAATAATTATAAAAATATAAATATTAATAATTATAATTATATTTTTTTCATTAATGTGATAATTTTTAAAAACACCCCCGAATGGTAATTTCCCCCAATAAATTATGCCATTTTTTTGTAGTTTTTTTTAAGAGAATACAATAAGTCTAATAATTTTTAACATAATTACACTAGATTTGTTTAAAATTTTAAGTCACATAATATTTAACCCCCTCATCTTTATATATATATATATATTATTTCTATCACATTATTTACATTAATTTTTAATTATTTTAAATTTATTAAAAAAATCAATAAAATTATGTCAAAATTATGAAATTTGTTATTAGTATAATTTACCTTTTTAATTTGGAAAAGATTCACAATTCCGTTCCGTATATCAGATAAAAGGATAAAAATTGGGGCAATGTTTAAAAAATATGCAAAAAAAGGACTTTTTCTCAATACTGTAAAAAATTAGACTATTTATAAAAATATTCTACTTCTGAAATTATTCATCAAACTAACCAGTTTTATGAAATCAAACTTCAACTTACAATTTCACTTTGAAATTAAATTTTTAACTTGTTTTTAACCTGTGATTTCAAATTAACTAAGGAAAAATAGAACATGTCAGCAACTACTAAGGGACATGTCAACATGAAATTACAAGTTAAAGATTCAATTTCAAGTTTAAATTGCAATTTTATAAAAGTGATCAGTTTGATAAATAGTTTTAAAAGTGAATTATTTTCATAAATAATTTCATTTTTTAGAATATTGAGGGAAAAAACCTCCACCAAAAGAGTAGAAAAGAAATCAAACTAATGTGGGTGTTTGGGAAATGGGTTTTTATGTAGTTTTTTTAGTTGTAGGATATTATTGAAGAATTTTTTTTTGTGTTTGGAAAGATAGTTGAGTTTTTTTATTGTTGGATGTGATGTATGTGAAAGAAAAAGTGAAATAATTATGGGATTGGATGTGATATTTTGTTTGGATTTTTTTTTTTTCAATTTTGCAAAAACTGTGTTTTAGTGCAAAAAATAAAAAAAAACCCAAAATTTTTTTTCCCCAAACACCGCCATGTTTCTTGTTGAATGAAAACCCCGCCCAAAGCCGCCCCCCTCCCCTCCCCCTCCGACGGCCAAAAAAAAAAACACGATAAGCAAACTTGAAGGAGAGATTAAATCTGTCAGACAACTACTTGACCATCGCAGCCAGTTCAAACCAGCTGAGAACGATCCTCTATAAATATGTGGCCTAGTAACTAGGCCACATAACCACCAATAGCGCTCTGGTCAAGTAGCCATTGTTCATCCACCAGAATTTTGTTCCTGTCTCCTTTGAACTCAAGAATTTAAAGGCACGATCCTATAGAACAGATCCTGTTCAAGTACGGTCATGTCCTTCTTTCCTCTTCTGATCTTACAAATACAACTTAGTTTTCTCATATTGTTTCGATGTGGGACTCTCTTTGTCTTTCTTTACCTCTCGTCCGTCTTTTGACTTCTTTTTGTACTTGGGGTTCGTTTCTGGATGCTGGGTTGAGCTTATTCATATGGGTTCCTTCAGGGTTAGCAATGCAAAACTTGCCTACTGATTGAATTTTTGGAGGCTAAGAGATTTATTTACTTCGTTATTATTTGTCTCATTTTCTATAAATGTTTCACATCTGTTTTCCACATTGAATTTTATACTAGGGAAGTTGTAATTGTAAGTGGATTTGAGATCTGTTTGTGTGTAAAGAATTAGTTAAAAAGGTCCTCACAATTTTCATAGACTGATATGCTCTTTGTCTCTGTAATTTTCTGATGCTTTGTTGGGTTGTTGTTTAGAATTGAAGAACAGTGACCTTATGATTATGAACACGGACTAGTTTAGTGACTTCCACATCAAAATTTGGAAGTGAAGAACCATGTTGGCAACCAAGAAAGTGCAAATTCTCTTCAGCAAATTGCTATTTTCACATTCTATAGGTGTTCTTTACTTATTAATAGTCATTTTTTTTTTTTTTCTCTTGGGTTGTTGACCATTCAGGCACTTAAGGCATGCTCTCCTCTGTTTTACTACTGCTTCTGCTTTGGAGTGCAGGAATGGGGCAGAGACTATAAAAAAGTAGCATCTTCGATTTGAAGAGATTTACGGTTTGAATTTAATTTACAGAGGGAGCCGAATGATAATCTCCTTCCACCACCCATTAGAGAGTTTTCATCCTTGGGAGACAAAAATTCATATGTTACATAGGTAGTGAAACACAATGACAAGATTGCTTATTCCTTGCAATAGTTTTTTAGTACAACAATAATTTCATTTTCATCCTAGTCTAAGGGATGGAGAGAGGGCGATCGGATGCTGTGGAGAGTACTCCTGCAATATACTAAACATTGTCGTTTTGATTAAGTTAGATGAATGTGAATTTTTTCATCCGATGGAAGGTTTTAATGACTTCTAACCCTTCAATTACATATGGCCATTTGGCAATGAGCCTTCTTGCACATGTTAGCCCGCATTGATAAAACAATGAATTGTAAAAGGCGATCACAAAGTCAGGCACATGTTAGCCCGCATTGATAATAATGAACAATTTTACAAAGAACTTTGTTAGATTACATCTTGTTGGCTGTATGAATTGTAAAAGGCTATCACAATTCAACACATGGCATGAAGGGGGCAATTTTGGGAGTTAATATAAGTTACCAATCAAAGTCAGGCACATGTTAGCCCGCATTGATAAGAATGAATCTGCGTGACACTGAAACAATCAAGGGATATATGGTGATGTGGCCTGACGGTTACTCACAAAGTTCAAATTCAAAATTAGGGGGGAAGCCTAACTGCAATCTAGCGTAGTGAGACTAACTATGAGAGAGCATGTTCAGCAATCATGGGAGGACATTTCGATGGTTGGAAGCCCCCTTCGACGGTTATCATTGAGAAGTATAAATACTAGAGAAGGCCCCAGAATGAAAGACCCAGACTTAGAGCAAAAAACCAGTTTTATTTACTTCATTTTTCCTTCCAGTTTTTACAGTTCTTTACATTTCTGTACTTTAAATTCCTGTACTGCACTTCATTCATAGGAGTAGTTTCAAATAGCTTGTTGTTGTAAACCTCTACGAGGCTAGGTCAGATCATTGTAAGTTTTTTATTTTACTTAATGAAATTCTGAAATTATTCTTCACTTAATTGTTATTTACTAAATTCTCCTAAACAAGCCACCAGTAAAAGTCCTCTTCATTGAGACTTAGAGAACTAAAACGCAATCATCTAATAATTGGTCGGCAATTAATCTTCTGTAAGGACTGATCAATCCTTGTTGGGATGCTTAAAATTACAATATTAAACTTCGAAAGCCAAAAAAGCCAACATATATTTTTGGCACGCCTAGTGGGATTGATTGAAATAGCTAGACATAGGAGACAAGAAGAAAATGAACGCCTGGAAGAAGGTGTGGAAGGAGAGATAGAGGTACCTAATCTAGAGGATAATGTGATAACACAACCTATGGAAGCACCTATCTCATCAGAACCTATGGTCGAACAGACTAGTAATTCAGAACATGCACCACATGTTCAAAATATGGAACGAGGCCATGAAATTGGACCATCCACTGTTCTATCTACTCAGCCAATGATTCCATGGGGAGGTCTAGTAGATTCCATGAGACAGCAGTTAATGAACATAATGGAAAGATGGGCAATATCCTTTATAGATTGGATGAATTTCCGTCAACCAACTAACACAAGCATATGGAGGAAAATTCAAATGTTCCTCAGCAAAGATTGGCTAGAGATAAATAGCCTATGCAAAGTAATGGACATACAAATGGTCAGACTAGTAATCAAAATTATGAAAGACCATCACCTATACCTCAGTCTTGGTATGAGCCTCTTTTGAGGCCTATGGTAAATCAAAATGCCTCATTACCTAATAGCAAAGCCATACAAATTGATGGATCTGGGCCAACACAAGAAAATGGCATGAGAGTGTTTCCAAATCCCATGTTTGAAGCCATACCTGGCACAAGGGGGTTCACTAATCCCTTGTTTGAATTCACAGTCGGGGGGTTGGAAGGGTTTCCTGCGGCTGGAAGAGAAACAACACATGTTCCTCATATTACAACACCTTTCGCAAGTCCTTTCGTAGGACAGGCTCAGAGAGGTCAACCATACCCTTAATAGCAGCCAGTACCACAGGGACAGCTAGTCCCAAATATACCTCCCTATGGACCAAGAAGACCTCAGGCACAAGGTTTTCTACCAAATCCTGTGTTTGTTTCTCCAGTGGTAGTCCAACAAGCACAAAATATGGTTCCTAGGGACCAAATTGCTGATATTGTCAGTGAAATGTGTGGACCTATGGCTCAGAGGGTTCAAACTCCTGTGTATAGGAAGCCATACCCAAAATGGGTGGATAGGGTGCATGAATACCCAAGGGGGTTTACAAAACCAGACTTTGCTCTTTTTTATGGGAATGGAAACCAGTCAATAGTAGAACACATTGCTAGGTTTGCTACCCAACGTGGTGAATTTACCAATAATGATTATATGAAGTTAAGACTTTTTCCAAATTCTTTAACTGGGATAGTTTTTGTATGGTATATTAACCTTACACTTGGCTCTATCCAAACATGGCAGCAAATGAAGAAGGCATTTCATGCCCAATTCTTCCAAACAGAGCAAGAACTTTCTATGGCAGACTTGGCAAGATTGAGTCAAAGGCCTGATGAGAAGGCTGTTCAATTTATTGCCAGATTCAAAAGAGCAGGAAACAAGTGTAGGGTCATTCTACCAGAGTCTGAATTTGTGAGATTGGCTCAAAATGGTATAGAGTTTAGGTTTCAAAAGAAGTTCGACTCAACTGAGTTTCGAGACTTAGTGGAATTAATTTATAAGGTGTCTAGATATGAATCATTACTTGATGAAGAACAAAATCGAAGTAATACATCATACAAGATTTATTATAAAGATCCTAATTATGAGATTGATGCAGCAGAGATCATAGGGAAAGAGCCTGTGATTTGTGAGGCATTAATTCATAAAGACACTAAAATAGACCAGCAGTTTAAAAAGAAAGACCTTCATAGGAAATACTCTTTTGATTTAACGAAGGTAGATGACATTTTTGATCATTTGCTTGCAGTGAATTTCCTAAAGTTACCAAAGGGAGTTAAAATTCCTTCTCTAGAAGAACTTAAAGGGAAAATGTATTGTAAATGGCACAATTCTTGGTCTTACTCAACTAAAAACTGTATTTTTTTTCGGGATATGATCCAAGAACAGATTCAAAAGGGGAGTTTAAAATTCCCAGCTAAAGCAGAGAAAGCTATGGAGATTGACACTAATCCATTTCTAGCTATTGGAGAAGTTACAGCCAATGTTGTTATGCTAGACTTCCAGAACTTATCTTTAAAGGAATTGGAAGAGGTTAATGTGCAGATGCATGTTATCAGCCAGACTACTGTCAAAAAAAATACCAGAAGTTCACCAGTGAATGGGTAGAGCTTTGCAGACCAATGAAAGGACTCTAGTGAGGAGGCATTGGATGATGACTCCCTAGAGGTAGCTGTCATGCAAAGGATGTGTCCTAGATGCAGGTTAAGTTACAAATGGTTGAAAGGGCTCCCAATTGATAGGAAACAGTATTACAAGGATGTGCAGAGACATTCTAAACCAACCAGTACCTACAATAAGAGGCCATTCCCAACTGGTCCCAGATATGAGCCATTCTTGGTTGGTCCATTAGTCACTAGAGTGCATTCCAAGGGCAAGAGACCTCTACATGAGTTCAGACCACCCAACTACTATAGGATGAAGGGAAATCATCTTGAGAGGAGGCCTGAAGTTGACTCAAGTTATGGAATTAGAGCCAAAGATTGGCCTCCTAGATTAGCCTCAAACAATATGGAAGGTAACCACCCTGATAAATGGCTTGAATTAAGCTCAATACAGGGGATCAGGGCCAAGCAATGGCCTCCACAGGCAGCTTCGAAGCTAGCTTCGAAGGTAGAAAAAGCTAGTTCATCGACTGAACTAGTAAGTTCATGGGTACTTGGGGTTCTAGATTGGTTTGTCATTGAAAACAAGCCTAAGGAAATGCATATCTAGAGAAGTGTTGTTGGAGACCAGGGTAGAATGGTTAAACCTCCCTTGGTGGCTCCAAATAATTGGGTGTCACTAAAGCACCCAAAAACAAAGGAACCAAACATGGTTCCAGTAATTTCTAGGTCCCAAAAGAGGAAGATCCAATGAAGGTACACTCAGTACCAAAGGATCTGAAGGAAAGTGGAGAAAGTTCTTCATTGGCCTAGCCAAAAGGCCAGACAAAGGAAAGAGAAAGTCTAAAATTGGATAATAGTCCAAAATCGACTCCTCAAAACAAAAGAAGGTTTACCAAAGAGCAACTAGCAAAAGTTCACTCTGAACTGAAAGCCAAGGAAAGATTCAGCTTAGCAAGTCTTGAAAAGGCCTTGATGGAAAGAGACAATGGGACAGAAGGAGAAGTTAACCTAGGCCAAATGAAAGAAATGGTTGAGGAGGAGATGTTTGAAGCCTTCATGGCTGAACATACATTTTTGGTCAAAAAACCAGCAGGAATAGACCATTCGAAGGAAGTCACTAGTACTGAAGTGCCAGAATGCAGCATGGAAGATGCTTCTGAAATAATTGAACAAGTTAGCCTAGAAAAGAAGCAAGTGCAGCCAATAGTTCAGTTTGGCTCATTTTCTCCAGTGTTAGTGAATATGGTGCATATACTACCAGAGGAGTTCCAAGCTGAAGATAGAAACCAAGAAGGTCAGGAGATTGACCCTATTCCAGTTTCTAGTGAAGATTCACAGGTTAGTATGGTTCAAGATGAATCTGAAGTGGCCACACCGATAGAAACTGAGGACAAGAGTAAGGAAGAAGTGAGTATTAATCTCTCATATCCTTTTGAGTATCCTACAACATCTATGACACAGCATGTCAAGCCCTTGTATATCAAGACTTTTTTCGATGGGATACAGATGACTAGGGTATTGGTGGATAATGGGGCAATAGTGAACCTACTTCCGAAATCCTCTTTGAAGAAACTAGGGAAAAAGAATCCCAGATTAATCCCAACCAGCACAACCATTGCTAGTTTTGCTGGGGATAAGTAGATGGCTCAGGGTATTTTTCCCATCAACCTAAGTATGGGAACTAGAGATTGCATGACGGCATTCTTTGTTATTGATAGTAATGCTAAGTATAATGCTTTACTTGGCAGAGATTGGATTCACACCAACAAATGTGTGCCTTCCTCTCTACATCAGAAGATAATGATGGCCTTGTGCAACAGAGAGACAGAGGAGATCAATGCAGACCCTCAACCCTTCGTCACTTGTGCTGACTTTGTAGAAGCCAAGTTGTATACTGAAGGAGCAACACCACTCAGTATATTGAGAAAACCTGATGGTTCAGCCGAAGTGATGGTTGATGAGGAAGTAACACACCTGAAGCACTTGGTATAATAGAGTGCTGATGAAGAATTTGTCATCAAAGATGAAAATGATGCCTAGTTGTAGGCAAGAAGACGAAACCTAAGAAGCCAGACCCTTGGCTTTAGTCAAGTTTTCAGCATTGGACTTAAAATCAATAGTCCAAAAAGTTCAGGAACAAGAGAAAGAAGCCATGGTAGTTGGCTGTAAACAGGAACAACAACAGGTCATGCTTTTGACCTTTGATAAATACTATACATTGGACGTCGAAACAAAAGTCCAGGAAATACAAGAAGAAGAAGCCTTATGGATAGACTTTGTCTGTGACGAAAAAGGCAAAGATGTTGAATCAGAGAAAGTGAGAGTAGAACAACGCAAAGAAATTGCTTCAAGGACAGAAGAAATCAAAAGAGAAGCATTAGTGAGTTCTCAAATACAAGACCCCTTGAAAGAAGTTAATTTAGGGAAAGGTTTTGCACAGTAACCCACTTACATCAGTGCTTGGTTAAGTGCTCTTGATAGGGACCAGTTATTGATGGTTTTAAGGAGATATAAAGATTGTTTTGCATGGTCTTATAATGAACTGTCAGGATTGGATAGGTCAATAGTAGAACATAGGCTCCCTATGAAGCCTAATTTCAAGCCATACAAGCAAAAACCAAGAAGGATAAGTCCCGAAGTGATTCAAAAGGTCAAGGAGGAAATTCTTAGGCTCTTTTAAGGCATGTTTTATTAGAACAGCTAGATATGTTGAATGGCTGTCTAATATTGTGCATGTGGTTAAAAAGAATGGTAAAATGAGGGTATGCATCGATTTTAGAAACTTGAATTTAGCAACTCCAAAAAATGAGTACCCCATGCCCATAGTAGACTTATTGGTGGATAGTTCAGCAGGGCACAAGATTTTATCTATGATGGATATGCATTCTGGTTACAAACAAATCTGCATTGCAGAGGAGGATGTCCATAAGACAACATTTAGATGTCCTGGGAACATTGGTACCTTCGAATGGGTTAAAATGTCATTTGGCCTAAAGAATGCTGGGGCTACATATCAAAGGGCAATGAACACTATCTTTCATGATCTCATTGGAGGGTATTTAGAGTGTTACATTGATGACATTGTAGTAAGATCCCAGTCCATGGAGGAACACTTGGTTCACTTAGAAGCAGCTTTCAAAAGAATGAGAAAGTTCAAGTTGAAGCTTAATCCTCTCAAATGTGCTTTTAGTGCATCAGCTAGAAACTTTTTTGGGCCATGTAGTACACAAGAAGGGAATACAGATTGATCAGAATAAAGCCAAAGCTATCATTGAGGCCAAGCCTCCATCAAGTAAGAAAGAAATACAAAAGTTCCTTGGTTAGTTTAATTTTCTTCGAAGATTTATTTCTAACACTGCAGGGAAAACTAAAGTATTTTCTTCTTTATTAAAGCTGAAAGATGAGGAGGAGTTTGTGTGGACAGTAGAGCATCAAACTGCTTTAGAAGGAATTAACGCCTACTTGGCCAAGACTCCAGTGCTGATGCCACCAAAGAGTGATAGGCCCTTAAAGTTGTACATTGTTGCAGCAAAAGATTCAATGGGAGTTTTTTTAGCCCAAGACAATGAAGAAGGTAAGGAGCAAACAGTTTATTACTTTAGTAGGTTTTTAAATTCTTGTAAATGTAAATATTCGACTGTAGAAAAGCTGTGCCTTACATTGTATTTTGCTGCAATGAAATTAAGATACTATCTTTTGCCTATAGTTGTTTTGGTAATTGCAATCACAGATTTGGTTAAGTATATGTTATCTAAACCTGTGTTGAGAGGAAGAATTGGTAAATGGATACTAGCTTTATTAGAATTTCATCTAGAATATGTCCCCAAAAGGTAGTAAAAGAACAAGTTTTTGCTAATTTCTTGGCAGATCATCCATGTCAGACAAAAAGCCAAGAGATAATGGATCTTGGTTTGGTTAATATTGAGCCATGCCAAATGTGGTTTGATGGATCAAAAGCCAATGGTTTAACTGGAATTGGTGTGGTAATTAAGTCACCACAAGGGGTAGAAAACACACATGGTTTTAGAGTTGATGAGATTACTTGTTCCAATAATCAAGCTAAATATGAAGCTTTAATAATGGGACTGGAAATGCTTATTGGATTACAAACTCATGCAGTTGACATATTTGGGGATTCTCAATTGGTAATCAACCAAGTGAAAGGAATTTTCAAATGTCAAAGTGCAAGCATATTGTCATACTATGTTGTTGCATTACATTTGCTTTCCCAATTTCAGATAGCAAATGTGACTTATATCCTAAGATTCATGAATAACAAAGTCAATGATGTAGCTCAGAAAGTTTCGAATTTCAGGAGAAGCGATGACACTCAAATGAATATAAGTCAAGCAACATATCAAAAATTAATACCACCCTTAACTAAAAAGAATGTGGTGTTAGAAGTCAATCATAATGACTTACAAGATCAAGATTGGAGGCATCCAATAATGCAGTACCTAACTGGCCCATCTTCGAACGCCAGCAGAAAGATCAAATTACAATCTATGCAATACATAGTGTATGGTAATGCTCTTTACAAAAGGGGAGCAGGTGGGTTGTTATTGGAATGTCTAGGGCCAAATGAGGCATTGGCAGCCATGGCTGAAGTTCATTAAGGCATCTGTGGTGCTCATCAGCCTGGTGTAAAGATGAGATGGCTGCTTCAAAGACATTCCTACTATTGGCCCACCATCCTTAAAGATTGTATAGAATATGCTAGAGGTTGCCAGGCATGCCAAACGCATGGCATGATAAGACATGTACCAATAACTGATTTACATGCAGTTGTGAAGCCTTGGCCATTTAGAGGTTGGGCTATGGATATGATAGGAAAAATACATTTACCCTCTTTGAAGCACCATTGTTTCATCTTAGTGGTCACAGACTACTTCACTAAGTGGATCGAAGCTAAACCATGTAAGGCTGTAGACCAAACGGAAGTTATTGGGTTTATTAAAGATTTGATTCATAGGTTTGGCATCCCACAGACCATAACAGTAGATAATGAGACTGTGTTTGATGGAAAGATGGTAAAGTCTTTCGTGGCAGAGTTTGGAATTAACCTTGTTAATTCTACCCCTTATTATGCACAAGCAAATGATCAGGCAGAATCATCCAATAAGTCTTTGAAAAAAGGAATACAGAGAGTTGTGGAAGACAATCCTAGGGATTGGCATAACTTGTTGTTGGATGTATTGTGGGATTATAAGACTTCTCCAAGGTCAAGTACAGAAGTTACTCCTTATGCCTTAGTATATGGGCATGATGTAGTGTTACCTATAGAGGTTAACATTAAGTTTTTGAGGGTAAGATGCCAGGACCAGTTAGCTCCTGAGAAGTACCATCAGAGCATGTTCTTGGAATTAGAAAATGTGGATGAAGCTAGAATTTTGGCATTAAATAGCATTCTCTTTCAAAAGAAGAAAGGAACCAAAAATTATAATGAAAAAGTCAAGCACATTAGCTTTGATGAAGGTGATTTGGTATGGAAGACAATACTCCCCATAGGAATTAAAAGCCATAAATTTGGCAAATGGTCACCTAACTAGGAAAGACCATATCAAGTTCATAGAGTTTTGCCTAGGGGAGCATACCATTTGAGGAATTTGAATGGATATGTATATCCTAAGAAAATGAATAGCAGATACTTGAAATATTATTATCCAACTGTATGGGAAACACAAGGAGTGTAGAAAATGCTGAAATAGAGAAGCATGAAAACACTCAAATAGTAAATAAAGATTTCATTTCATAAGGAATTAAGTACATAAAGCCATAGATTGGCCCAAAAGTCAGTATAATGTTTTAGTTGTTCCCTTACAATTGATTCTCTACTCTTAAGGGATGGGAACAATTGAATGGTTGCAGTTATCTCCTGCCTTCAATCAGCCAGCCCTTGATTGGTGATTTGCAACTTTGTAGTAGTTCGATCCAAAGCCAAGTTAACTGCTGATAACTCTTTCTCTAATTGAACTTTCTTCTCCAAAAGTTGGGCTCGAGATTGGAAGACAGAGGAATGTTGTTCTTTCAATTCAGACACCACAACATGTATATGGGAAACAAATTCCTGGTCTCTTAGCAATTTCTCCTCTGCAGCTTTGGCAACATGGCAGATGTTGACATAAAAGTCTATGGTAGCTACTGCATGAGACAAGTGACTCGAAATAGCCATGTTATATTGCTCAATGACCTTGCAACACTGGAGGAAACCATTCTTGATAATAGGTCTTTGCAAGGCTTCGAATGGGATCCTCGAGAACAATGTCAGCAACTCCAAACAGATGCTCAAGTCCAGTGAAGGTAAGGAAGCCTTACTGATGGTTGAAGAGCTGTCAAAAATTTCCAAAAGAGAATCACCTAGAACCAATGGCTCAGTTTCATTATTGGCTGCTAGAATGGTAGAAGGCATGTTAAAAAGGCTAGCCAGTCTAGCTTCGAAAATGTCCATCTCTGCCATTGACATTGGTGGTGCAGAAAGGGATCTAGTAGAAGGAAGAGATGGCTGCATAGGGATATGAGAGGAGGATGAAGTGTCCCTAGCAGTTTCCATAGTCCTGGCCATCAATAGGTCAAGAGAATAAGGGCTGGAGCTAGATAGTGATGGTGGACAACAAATTGGTGAGTTACCAGTATCTTCTCTGGGAGAATCAGCTATCACTGGAGATGAAATGATAACTGGGATCTCTTCAGGAGAAGAAGGAGCAGCAAGGATTGTGGGGAGAGTAAATTGGGCTAAGTTAAAGGTTAGGTGAGGAAGATATGGATTAAGCCAAGGGATAAAGATATAGGAATGCTTTTCCTCAAAAAAGGTGTGAAAAGTGTGGAAACAGGAAGTGGGAGTATTGACTGAATGGGCTCTACACTTAAAGGCACTTTAGTGTCGATTTTCTTCCTCCTTTTTGAGGGTGTTTCTAATGGTCTTTCAACTTCAGATAAGACTGAAGAAACCCTTATCGAAGGAGGAGGTAGAGTAACTGTTGCTGCAGAATAAGAAATATGAAGCAATGTTAAGTTTCAGTATTGAAAACTTGAGAAAGGAAGCTAGAGACACAAAAGGAAATTACTAGTTTCAAAAGTGGTAGCAATGGTTGGAGAACAATGAAGGGTATAATGTTTAGCAGTTTGTTGCCTTTTTGCAGCTTCTCTTTGGAGTGCATCAGTAGCAGCAGCTTCATCCGTTAGTACTTGTAGTTGTCTTCTTTTCTCAGACCTCTAAAATACAATAATTTCTTTGAAGTGCTCCTCTTCTACTGCTTTGGCAGCTGCTTCATGAGTAGAGTCCCCAATAAAATCAGAGGGAGAGGCTGTCATTTTTTTCTTTCTTTTTAATGGTGTCTGCTGCTCTTTCTCTACTTCCTCTTCTTCCATGTGAGCCTCAGGTACCTCCTCTTCAGGATCAAGCAAGAGTTGTCTTTTCCTTTGTTGTTGTTGCTTGCTCTTGAGGAGATTTAAAGCTTGCACTCTTTGAGGAGAGTCTCCTTGTGAGACACCTACACCAAAGAAGGAATTATAAGTAAAAAGCAAAAGCATCATAACGGAAAAGAAAAAAAAGGAAGCAGCAGTGCATACTTTTCTTCGAAGCAGCTTTAGTGACTCTAGGATGAGGTGAGGCAACAGGAGCAGACTTTATGGTAACATGGGTAAGAGCTAGGGTAGCATGAGCAGTGTAGGAAGTAACAACTCCAGTCCCTTTGGACTTGGCTTGAGGCACATCTAGTACCACTAATAGATCTTGAGAAGAAATGGCCAAATGCACCTCTATATTGGCCATCCACCAATTCTCGTACCTTTTCAGGGTATTGCTTTGGAAATGAAGGGTAGGTATTTAAAATCAATTAAGTCTTGAATAAACTTGGAGTTGCCTCTTCTAATCTGGATCTTGGAACTTTCAGTTCTCTATTTACAAGGTTTGAGTTGGACTGTTTGCAGAGAGGGATATGGATCCTCGGAGAGAGTCCAAATTGCCTAGCAAATTTGGCAGGGTAATAGGGCTCAGAGATACACTTATAAGCTCTAGAGTTCATAATGCCAATGAATAGCTCCCTCGAGATCAAAATAGAAGCCTATATATTTTTGTGCTGAGGCCTAGAGTAGGACCTATCGCTCAAAAAGGTCCTCAACCAGGCTGGGTCAATATTGGCTTCGAAGGGACAAAAGAAGTTGTGAGAAGAAGGGAAAGCTGGGAGTTGGTGAAACAAAGAAAAGTATAAGGCAAAGTTAGAAGGATAAAGAGAGACATTGGCTAACTTCATGCCATAAGTGGTGGGGTTTGG
The DNA here is from genome assembly GCA_025200525.1 of Camellia lanceoleosa. Lineage (NCBI taxonomy): Eukaryota > Viridiplantae > Streptophyta > Magnoliopsida > Ericales > Theaceae > Camellia > Camellia lanceoleosa. The sequence continues at coordinate 134,622,232 of CM045761.1, read as the reverse complement.
TATTAAAAACTTTAGCCACTTAGAATGCAAATCAGTAAAGTATACAAAAAGCCAGAGTTGGAGTATCCAAAATGGGCCTCGTTGATTGGCATCCGTGAGTTTTTCACAAAAGAGGGAACAAGCTCTGGAGACATGGCCCAAAACATAAGGAGATAAGGCCACCTTTTTATGCGAAACAAAGGCTTTGTTAAGAGAGGCAAACTCAGGCATAATCCTCTGTGAAAAACTATAGAAGAGGAATTTGCAAAGCCAATTCAATAGAAAAGAAAATAATTCCCTATCAGTCACAGGGCCTTCCCTTTTGTTCTCAGCCTTGACAAAGTCACTATAAGATGAGTTCATAAGGAGGAAGAGAAAAAAGGATGTTAAGGTTAGAGTAGTCTGGACCAAAAAGAGTACCAATAGGGGATAACCCTAACAGGTGGCAGATATCAAGGACAATAGGGGCCATCATACCACATCTAAATTGGAAGAAATTGAAAGCAGAATTCCAAAAACAAAGAGCAGCAGGTATTAAAAATGAGTCCTCCAAAATGGTGAACCTAGATAGTTGAAGGGCATCGAAGAGGCAAAGTTCCTGGAGATCTAGTGTCCTAGCAGGGATGACCCGATCATACTAGTCCTCCCATTCTGGTCTTACTGTGGGCCAGCAACGATGGGGTCGGTTCACTCTCTAGCTTCTCCAATCAAGACCACCTTCATAAAGGAGGCAGTGGTCCTCCAAACGCAGATACAAAGTTGGAAGCTGAGTAGGGGCCTCTTTAAAAATAGGCCCAAGCATATATTCCTATTGCTCATGGCAACGGGGAATAAAAATACGCCCATCAATAGCACTTTTCTTGCCAACTTTGTATTTCTCACATTCTTCAGCAATGATCCTTTTTAAGGCTATGGATGGACTCATGTGCTCCACGACTGGTATCTTTAAGGAGGAAAAAGCCATTGACAGAAGTTTTTAGAGGACGAAGGGTAAAGAAGAGGAGAGATCAATAGCAATGAAGGGTTTGTGTGTTGGGCGAGCAAGTAAATTAAAAGCACGAGAGGAAAGGGTTTTTTTAAACCTTTCTGTCCGAAAGATGCCCAATCAGTTTAAATGGTTAGAATTCATAAGAAGTACTGAAGGTACAGATACGACAATTTTCTCTCAAGAGTGATCATTTGGAAGGGAAACGTATCTCAAACACTCATATTGGCTTCGAAATCAAATATTTGGCTTCGAAGCCAAGCTTTGGCTCCAAAGCCAGATGACAAACATCTAGCTAGGGCTTCGAAAGTAGGAAGTTGACTTCGAAGCACGTTTCATACCTAAGAGTACAAGAATGCTCAGGTGTTTGTTTGCTTCAAGGGGATTAAAGACTTACTTTTAGGTTTCTTGTTGAAAGTAAAATCCTTCAAAGTAAAATTTGAAATACTTTACAGCTAGAATTTGTTTGTTTTAAACTTTGAAGTTGCAAAAAACCAATATTTGGTTAAGCAATGAAAGAACACAAAGGGACTTACTCTTTAAGAATAAAATAGTGCAATCCCTAAGGGAAGTTTCCATACTTCGAAACACGTAGACTGTTTTTTCGAAGCGAAGATAGTTAATTCAAAGCTGTTGATGGTGTTAACCATATGATTGGAACAAGAAGGCCTAAGGCAAAGATTGGCAATTATACTCCATATGTTGGAGAAATTCAAATTAGGTTTTAGTATTCCATTGGAAATGTCCAAATCAGGTTTCGAAGGACAAAATTAGTAAATTTGAAGCTCTGATATTGTTTGCTTTGGGCAAATAGAATGGTTACAAGTATGCAATTGGAATATAAAACCAGACCATGCCGAATAAAGAAAGAAAAGCCTAGCTTTATTGACATAAAAGTATTTACATTGGGAAGACCTATTTGGCTACATTCTCAATTTCGTAAAAATAAGGAATGGACAAAGTTACAAGGTCATGAAACTTAGTCCAGCAAAAATCAATAAACATATACTCTTTTATTAATCTATCTTCTATCCTATCCAAATTTGGTTTATCTAATTGATGAGCCCTTAATTGGAAAAAGAGTTGTTGGGCTTTCATTTCAAATTCTATGTGCTTAATAGCCTTCTCTGTTTCATCTGTCTTCTCTTCCTCATGTTCTTCGCCCATAATGGCATCTTCTTCATACTCTAAGTCTGGATTTTTGAAGTGCTCATATTCTTTGAGGAGGTTCTCTGCCTCGTACTGAATTTGGATTCAAGTAGCAGCGGTTTCATTCAATACTTCATTGGTAATTGAAGCATTGATATGCCAATTGAGTAGGAGGGGAAGTTGGTCTAGAAAAGCATGGAGCTCTGCATGGGATACATGGTTGAGAAGATGGTTGCGATAAATGATGTCATAAGCCCATAACAGGTTCTTATGAGGAATATCATCTCGCAGGACTTCGAAGGACAAATGGGAAAAAGCGGCAAGCAGGGTCTGAGCCCTATAGTAGTTGGGGGAACTGGAGCTTAATAAGGAGTGAAGTGTTGACTCTCAAAGATGGCGAGCCTTAATTCCTCAATCCAATTTGGGTTGGGGGCAGCCAAGGGGTAGTGAGAGCCTCTCTTAAAGAAGATGGGAATTCATGTTTGTTCACACACTCAAGCCAATCAGAGGAGCAGAGTTTTGCTCTTTTGGCTAAGAGTGCAAAACTGATTCCTAAGGCTTCATCAGGGTGTGGAGCCTTTTGCACCATTTGGGATGGCAAAGTAGAAGTGTACCATGCTGAAAGCAAGTTGTGCTCAAGGTTGAGTAGACGGTTGAAAGGAATATACGGGTACACTACAGAGCTACACTTAGAGGGATGGACTGCAAGAGGGTCATCGAATTTAGGAAATCGATGATGAATGCGCTCCCTCGTTTGAGGTTGAGTAGGAGTAGGCTAAACTCCCCAACCGGAAGCTTTAGAAGAAAAAGAGGAAGCAGCAGCCTCATCCCATGCAGAAGGTTTGGTGACAGAAAAAAAGTTTCCAATATCCATTATTACAAAGTCTTGGACTAAAGAATTGTGAACAATAAGTTCTTGATCCAAAGGTCGATGAATTGCAAAAGCTTCCATGACTTGAATAAATGGAGATGGATAGGTGTGGCTAATAAGTGCATGAAAATTCTTTCGAGGGCGAACATCATTAGCTAATAACTCTTCGTATGCTTGATCTATCAAAGAAAAGGTTTGTTTGGCCATGCGAACTGTATCAGCCTTTTCGAACGCTCAGATAGTGGGAAATGTTCAAGGCATAAAGAGAATTTAATGCAGTACAAACACTACAATGAGGGACGTTGGTTGCATTTCTAAGAAGATGCAAAGCCCATGCACATCCTAGGACGTAGGTAAAGTTCCTTGATCCACTAATATCACCAAGTATTGGGTATATTAATGCGGGGGGTAATGTTTGCTGTATAAATTGTAAAAGTCAATTACAATTCAACACGTGGCATGAAGGGGGCAATTTAGGGAGTTAATATAAGTTACCAAATCAAAGTCAGACACATGTCAGCCCATATTAATAATAATGGATCTGTGTGGCACTAGAACAATCAAAGGATATAACATGATGTGGCCTAACGATTACTCACAAAGTTCAAATTCAAAATCAGGAGAGAAGCCTAACTGCAATGTGGCGTAGTGAAACTGACTGTGAGAGAGCATGTTCAGCAATCATGGGAGGACATTTCGACGGTTGGAAGCCCACTTTGATGGTTATCATTAAGAAGTATAAATAGCAGAGAAGGCCCCAGAATGAAGGATCCAGACTTAGAGAAAAAAACTAGTTTTATTTACTTTGTTTTTCCTTCCAGTTTTTACAGTTCTTTACATTTCTGTACTTCAAATTCCTGTACTACACTTCATTCATAGGAGTAGTTTCAAATAGCTTGTTGTTGTAAACCTCCATGAGGCTGGGTTAGATCATTGTAAGTTTTTCATTTTACTTAATGAAATTCTGAAATTATTCTTCACTTAATTGTTATTTAATTAATTCTCCTAAACTAGCCCGTAAAAGTCCTCTTTATTGAGGTTGAGAGAACTAAAACACAATCGTCTGACAATTGGTTGGCAATTAATCTTCTATAAGGACTAATTGATCATTGCTGGCACGCTTAAAATTACAATATTAACCTTCGAAATCCAAAAATGCCAACACATCTTAAATCGCTCTACTTTTCCTTTGGCTGCTAATGCTTTTTCAGTTAACTTTGTTTCCTGAAGAAAATCAAAATCCCATCTAAACCCAGTTAACTAGTTAAATTCTACTTAATAGGGTGAAATCTTCTGCTTTCCTCAATCATTGTTATGAAAAAAACAAACTTTAAACACTTCTAATTTAAATTCTTCCATGCATTTTCCCAGCAACCAACCAGAAGATTATCATTGCTTGCAGTGGTTGGGGGAGAGAGGAAGGATGGTCTGTGTGAGAGAGAATTGTCCTACAGCAGCGAGGGGTGGGGGAGTTTGGTCAGCAGCTGCAACCCTCAAAAACGATGTCATTTTGGATATAAAAAAAATTTCTACCTTTTTATTTTGCTTTCCCCTTTTTGTTTTTGAACCCTATCCTCTGAGACAAAGAGGCACGATCTGGATGAGGGAGAGGCGACGAATGGAGAGGCAACGAAGGCAAGGCAAGGTGAGATGAGAGAATAGAGGCGACGAACAGAGAGGCGATGGAGGCAAAGTGAGGCGAGGAAATGAGGTGGCAAGAGACGAACAGAGAGGGCGACGAACGCGAGGCGACGATGAGGTTTGTTTCTCTCCCTTTGGTCTTCATTTTATTGTTTGTTTTAGAGACTAAAAATGATAGAATGTGATCCTTACCCATTTCCCTACCTCTACTTTGATTATTGAAAAAAAAAAATTATGACATTCACACTCTACTTCAAATTTCACACATTATTTTTTCTCTTTTGTTTGGAAGATTAAATGGTTTGGGAAGTTGGGTTAGAGGTTTTTTTGGCTAAAATAGCCACAAAAAACAAAATAGGCTTTTTAGTCCAATAAAACAAAACATCACATCCAACCCATAATCATTACATTCTTTCTCTCACAAAAAAGTCAAAAAAACCAAAAGCCCTTCCCAGACTAGGCTTTTTAGCCCCATGCTAAAATAGCTAAAAAAAAGTCAAAAAGCCAACCCAATTCCCAAACCATGCCAAAATGTGAATATTATTCATTTCTGTAATCTTTATTCTCTTTAAAGATAATTTCTGTAATATTTATCTTTAATCTTCAATGATCAGATATATCTTTAATCTTCTATTTACTCAATTTTGTATTCTCTTTAATCTTTGATATTTTACTTATTTCTGTATTCTCTTTAATCTTCTCTTTAGTCTGGAAATAATATGTTTAATCTTTAATCTTTAATAATGAGAACTGAGAAGAGATTACAAGAGAAGAGAGGATTACAAAGAAATTTGTAAAAATGACATTTCTCTGTCATTTTAGTGAAAATTTGTGAAAGCATTAAAACCTTATTTTAGTTGATTTTCCCTAGCTAAAACCTAGGCCAAATTTCTTTGTTTTTATGGGCAAATTTGTGAAAGTATCACCCATTGATTAATTGATTTTATTTTCCTAACAACCTTGGTCTAATTTTTGTGTGATGGCCAGAGAAATTGGTAAAAATAAAATTTCTCTGCCATTTTAGAGAAATTTGTGAAAACATTCTTATTTTAGTTGATTTTCTCTAGCTAAAACCGTAGGCCAAATTTCTCTGTCTCTATGGAGAAATTTGTGAAAGTATCACCTCTTGATTAGTTGATTTTGTTTGCCTAAAAACCTTAGTCAAATTTATGTACGATGACTACAAAAATTTGAAAAACTGAAATTTCTCTGCCATTTTAGAGAAATTTGTAAAATCATTGAAACCTTATTTTAGTTGATTTTCTCTTTCTAAAAGCCTGGGTCAAATTTCAATGTCTTTATAGAGAAATTTCTAAAAGTATCAACCCCTGATCAGTTGACTTTTCTCATGATAAAAGCCATAATTAAATTTTTGTGTGTAATAGCCAAAGAAATTTATATATGTGTGATTTTTCTAGCAATGTTGAGTTTCTCTGGCCATCACGCACTTATATTATGCATTTGAATTTCACTGGTCACATTACATTTGCCCAATGAGATATGACATTTCTCTAGTCATCACACACTTACTTAGTACATTCTTGTGCATTTGAATTTACCTAAGTGTGTGTTTGGAATTTCACTGTCCACTTTCCTCTTGAGATTTGAAATTTCTTTATCTATTACACATTTGCTTAGTACTCTTTTGTGCATGTGTGTCTATGTGTAATTTCTATGGCCATGTTGATTTTCTATATGTCATATTTATTTTCTCTATGTTTGTTCATGTGTGTGTGTGTGTGTGTGTGCGTATGTGTGTGAAATTTCTCTGCCCAGTACACACTTTATACCCTCTTGTGCATTTAATTTTCACTAGCCACATTACACTCCACTTGATAGATAGAACTTCTCTAACATGTTCATTTTCTCTGGCCATTACACACTTGCTTAGTGATCGCTTGTGCATGTTTGTCTGTATGTGTAATTTCTCTGGCCATGTTGATTTTCCCTATGTTTGTTTATGTGTGTGTGTGTGTAATTTCTCTAACAACACACACTTTTTACCCTCTTGTATTTGAATTTCTTTAGCATGTTGATTGATAGTTATATGTTTTCATTGTCTAGAAAATGCAAAGAAAAAAAAAGAAAGAGGACATCTCAATCTAGCAATTTTGAGCTCAAATCAAAAAAATAACACACCGGAAAAAAGGAGTTATAAGCTTAGATCAATGTTGAAAAGCAACATAACCACCTGTGAAGTTGCCAAAGAAAAATTGTCAACGAAAGAAGTCAGTTGATGCGAGTAGAGCTCATAGAAAGATTTGCAACTGAAGTGGCCAAATCATGGACAAGAAGACCTAAAAGTAGTTAAAGAACCAAAAGTAGTCAAAGAAAACTCAAAAGAAGACAAATGAATTATATCATAGGAAAGAATTTACAAATTTTTGTAATCATGTAAACACTAGTTTGTAAATCTTGTACATTGCATTAGTAAATGACCCAAGTAATAAGGAATTGTTATTATATTTTCTTTGATCTATTGAAGGAAAACTGATGTAAATTTCTTTGGTATGAATCAATTTTTCAAATTTCACTGGTATGAACAATGTACATAGAGAAAATTCTATTCATAGAAAAATTCCTCTCTGACATAGTTTGACCATTTTTCATGGTATTGAATGCTTTGCAAAAATAGTGTGTTATAGAGTTGACTCTACCTAAGTTTGGGGAAATTAAATGTGATAGATAAAGTTACCAAAATCACAAAAATTTCTCTATGATTGTACCCAAGTTACCAGAATTTCTCTGGTACGAAATTACCAGAATTCCAATAAGAAATTTCTCTGGTATAAAGTTACCAGAATTTCACAGAGAGAAATTTTTCTGGTATGAAAAAATTTATAGAGAAATTCTTCTTTAAGAACAATTATCAAGAACACAAGGTACATAGAGAAATTCTATTCACAAAGAAATTCTTCTCTGTTAGCCAACATAAAAAAAATGTAACAAAAATTCTTCTAATATCCTCAACTTATCATAAGCATATCACATCCAAAATATAAAATAAAAAAATGTATTATTTAATCAATAAAATGTATCAATGCAATGGAAAATGTAATGTAAACATTTAAAACAGATGGATATCTTTAACTTTTAACTAAATGTTCCTTGCATGTCCTGTTATTACGACGATCAAAGCTCCCACATTGACTACACTTCATCACCCTTTTGAACTCTCAACTAGAAGCAATTATGTTAGTCTTTGGTCTACCAGTTGGCCTTTTAGTCAATGGTGATAAAATCATAGCATTATCAATGCTAAAATCAGGTTCCCAAACAGTTGTAATTGAGCCAATTGAAAACGAGTATGCTTGATGATATATATCAACATTAATGACAATAGTATCATTCTCATATTTGTACAATAAACTGACATATCCATCTAAACTGCAAAATAATAATAATAATAATAATAATAATAATAATAATAATAATAATAATAATAATAATAATAATAATAATAATAATAATAATAATAATAAAAATAAATAAATAAATAAATAAACATAAAAATCAACTTGTTCAATCTAGAGAAATTTGAAAAATCATATAAAAACACATAAAAAGCACAACAGAGGAAAATAACATAAACATGAAAACTTACAAACAAAGAAAAATAACAATACAACATGTCCAGAGAAAATTAAAACAACAGAGAAATTTACAAACTTAACAAAATATAAATTTCTCTCTATTAAAATAACTACAACTAAAAAATAAACATGAATATACAAACTGACCTTATAAATATAAATTCACTTAGAAGATCACAAAAACAAAAACACATTCAGATCAAATCACAAATTGCTAACTATTCCACAAAAACACAGAGAAAAATCACAAAGAAAATCTTATTTGCTAACTATTTCACAAATTCCTATTAATTTTCCAATCCATACATCTAATCCGGAAAAAATTAAAAATCAAAAATAACAAACTCATAATAACATGTCCATAGAAAATTACAAACTACAAAATAACGTGTGAAGAGACAATAACATGTCCAAAGAAAATTACAAACCATAAATAAAAGTCCAGAAAAAATTATAAACTTATAAGCATGTTGCACACTTAACTACATCATTGCTCTACTATAGAAAGTCTAATCTAGAGAAACTTACATATCATAAACATATTGCACACTAAACTATTCTCTCTCTCAAATTCATCAATAACAGAGAAGAATAGTTTAGTGATTGACAAAACATACCTAATTCAATTCCACTAGAAATTGAAAGCAATCAAATGAAAACAATACAACACTTCCACGATCAGAAATCAACTCCACTACAACACCTCCATGATCAGAAATCAACTCCACTACAAAAGAACGAATAACACCTCAAAATCAACTCCACTAGAACAACTAACACAATCAAAACAAAAACTTAATTCAAAATAAACTCAAAAACCAAATATGAAATCGAAATCCTTACATACAAATCAAATAAAAAATTGAAATCCATATGCAATCTCTATTGAAATTAGAATCCCTACGCAATCTCCTACAACATAGGAATAAAATATTCAATTTTCCAAATCCAAATCAATGTATCTTATAAGGAAGGGTAAATTAGGTATTTTACAAGCATAAAAAATAAGTGAAGGACCTTAACTAACAGCAAACATTATTGTGGACCTCTCTTACTACCCAAAGTTGGAGAGGGATGTTAGGCTAATTTTTCTTGTATACCAATATGATTTCTTTCTTAGATGAATGCGTTATTTATAAAATATGATTTAATCATACTTGTCACAATTTCTTTTACAGAAAGAAATTTTTCAAAACAATTATAAAAAATATAAATATTAATAATTATAATTAAAAAAATTTCATTAATGTGATAATTTTTAAAAACACCCCCTAAATGGTAATTTCCCCAAATAAATTATACCATTTTTTTGAATTTTTTTAAAAAATACAATAAGTTTAATAATTTTGAGCATAACTATACTAGATTTGTTTAAAATTTTAAGTCACATAATATTTAATTTGTTTAAAATTTTAAGTCACATAATACTTAACCCTCTCATCTTATATATATTCTTTCTATCACATTATTTACATTAATTTTTAACTATTTTTACTTTATTAAAAAATCAATATAATTATGTCAAATTATAAAACTTGTTATTAGTATAATTTACCTTTTTAATTTGGAAAAGATTCACAATTCCATTCCGTATATCAGATTAAAGGATAAAAATTGGGGCAATGTTTAAAAAATTACGCAGAAAAAGGACTTTTTCTGAATATTCTAAAAAATTAAACTATTTATGAAAATATTCTACTTTTGAAATTATTCATCAAACTAACCAGTTTTATGAAATCAAAACTTCGACTTGCAATTTCACTTTGAAATTAGATTTTCAACCTGTCTTTAACCTGTGATTTCATGTTAACTAAAGAAAAATAGAACCTGTCAGCAATCACTAAGGACATGTCAATATGAAACTACAATTTAAATATTCAATTTCAAATTCAAATTGCAATTTTACAAAAGCGATTAGTTTGATAAATAGTTTTAAAAGTGAATTATTTTCATAAATAGTTTATCTTTTAGAATATTTAGGGGAAAAAACCTTTACAAAAAGAGTAGAAAAGAAATCAAACTGATGTGTATTGTTGAATGAAAAGCATCCCCAACCCAAATAAAAAATAAAATAAAATAAAAACAAGATAAGCAAAATTGCAAAAAGATTGGAGGGGAGATTGAATCTGTCAGACAACTACTTAACCATCGCAGCTAGTTCAAACCAGTCGAGAATGATCCTCTGCGGATATGTGGACCAGTGAACTAAACCACAAAACTCTGGTCAAGTAGCTACGGTTCATCCACCAGATTTTTGGTCCTGTCTCCTTTGAACTCAAGAATTCAACGGTACGATCCTATAGAACAGCTCCTGTTCAAGTACGGTCAAGCCCTTTTTTCCTCTTCTGAACTTATAAATACAGCTTAGTTTTCTCATATTGTTCCAATGTGGGACTCTCTCGTCTTTCTTCTCCATGAATTAGTTAAAAAGGTCCTCGCAATTTTCATTGAGTGATATGCTCTTTGTCTTTGAAATTTTTTGACGCTTTGTTGGGCTATTGTTTAGATTCGAAGGACAATGACCTTATGATTATGAACTTGGACTAGTTTAGTGACTTCCACATCAAAATTTGGGAGTGAAGAACCATGTTGGCAACCAAGAAAGTGCAAATTCTCTTCAGCAAATTGCTATTTTCACATTCTATAGGTGTTCTTTACCTATTAATAGTCCTTTTTTTTTTCTTTTGGGTTGTTGTCCATTCAGGCACTTAAGGCTTGCTCTCCTCTGTTTTACTACTGCTCCTGCTTTGGATTGCAGGAATGGAGCAGACACGATATGAAAGTAGCGTCTTCGATTTGAGGATATTTGTGGTTTGAATTTAATTTACAGAGGGAGCCTAATGATAATCTCCTTCCACCACCCATTAGAGTGTTTTCATCATTGGGAGACAAAAATTAATGTTGAAGATTGGGTCAGATTTGCTTTGTTTGCTTTGTTAACAATGGTTGCTGATTGAAGAAAAAAAATGAAGAAGCTAGACATTTCCAGCTGAGCTACTCATGGTAGGGTGGCTAATCTTGTTGGTTGTTGTTGGTTGCCTTCAATGAAGTCGGCAGCTTGGCTCTCTCATTGATATACAAATGAGTAGTGAATGAGAGGAGTTTTGTGTAGTGAAATCAGAGAGTGTGAGAGCGACAAAGTGTAAGCAACTGAGTGAGTGTGAGTAGGGTGAGAGTATTGTCTCCTTCTCCTCTATTGTTGTAATCTGTGCATTTTTCTCCATATAGTGAAATCCGCTGCCCGTGGACCTAGGCGATTTGCTGAACCACGTAAATCTTTGTTTGTTCTTGCTTGTGTGATTATTTTATGCCTCCTTAGCATAACAAACTGGTATCATAGCATTGTTGTGCCAAAACAGAGCATCCGAAACTCTGTTTTCTGTAAAGTGGAAAATTCGAAGTTGTCGAAATCAATTTCTTTATATACCAGGAGATCCGTCTCGATGAGAGGAATCCAGACCCAGAAAGAATAAACAAAACGGACTTCTGGGTGACCCACACACGTCAGTCAAAATGTGGCGCTTAAAGTCAACTCTTAACCAGAAGACCTACGCGCAGCAAGAGGTAGGAGACGATTTTGTGGAGCCAAAATATATACTTCAAATATAAATTTGAAGGAAACACAAACAACAAGTGGTGCTTTGTCCAAGTGGTTAAGTTTAAGCATTGCTCTCCCTTGGCTAAGGCTCAAATTCTTGTAGCAACAATATTGCAAATTATTTTTGCAACAGGCCACATCAACGCCAGGTGTCAGCCTAGTCATTGCCATGTTTGAAGCCACGCTAGCAACAACTCAACTGCTACGTCATCGACATATCAGCATACATGTTTGCTACGTCAGCACATATGCCACGTCATCAACCCAGTCAGCCAAATTTTTTGAAATTGCAGGGAGGCCCCTGAAAGTTTAAGAAATTACATTTCAATCCCTGACCTTGCTAAAATTTCTATTTAGCCCCTGGAACTTCTATTAATTGTAGTAAAGTCCCTAGAGTGTTGGGAAATTGCAATTTGGCCCTTGGATTTGAAGAAATGTCATTGAAGTCCCTAGAGAGGTGGAGAAAGTGTTTTCCTAACTAAATCAACCATTCCGGACACAATCGTGGATTCTATTTTTTGAGATTCGAACCCGAAATTTCAATAAAGGTTTCGAGAGCTTAGAAGTTATTGTGTCTCCAGTATTTCAAGCATCCGTTATTGTTGTGGTGGAGTTTTTTTTTTAAGTCTCAATGGCAGAATTTACAGAGGGGAGATCAACCGAGTCTACAAGCAACCCCGCGGTTACAAGCAGCTCTGGGCATTAGACCTCCGTGTCCCACGCTAAGTTCGAGGTAAAGAAATTTGATGGTAGCAACAACTTTGGCATATGGAGATGTGAAGTTAAAGATATGCTTGTCCAGATGAACTTGCACTTCACTTTGGGAGACAAATAGATTACTTGGATAAGATAGAATAGGAGAAAGTGAATCTCCTAGCCTGCAGTTCCATCCAACTTTGCCTTGCAAAAGAGAAGAAGAACGCCTTCACAGAATATGATACTGCGAAGGAGCTTTGAAAGGCGTTGGAAGACAAGTTCATGACAAAGAGCATTGAGAACCGACTCTACTTGAAAAAGAGGTTGTTTTTTTTCGACTACAAGAAAGGTATTTCGATAAATGAACACCTGAACAATTTCAACATAATTATTGCCGATTTGAAAAACTTCAATGTTCAAATTGATGATGAAGATAAAGTATTGTTATTGTTGAATTCCTTGTCTGACACATATGATCATCTCACCACCACTTTACTGTATGGTAAAGAAAAGATCAAGTACGTTGATGTTTCAAATACCTTGGAAAATAATGAGTTCAGAAGAAAAGATAAGTCTACAAATAGGGATTCAGCATCAGAGACATTGACAGTCAGAGGCAGGACGAATAATAGAAGATATACAGGGCAGGAAAGTCTCGCTTAAAATCCAGAGGGAGATCATCAGATAGAAGACGTTTTGTAAAAGATGAGTGTGTTGCATGTCACCAGAATGGGCATTGGGCAAAAGATTGTCTCAATAAAGATGAGAAAGAAGAAAAGGTGAGCGTTGCACGAGATGGAGAGAATGGTGAAGGATCAGCATTCACAGTTTTATCACTTGGCCATTCTGATGAATGGATTCTAGATTCCGGATGTTCCTACCACATGTGTCCTAACAAGCAGTGGCTCTCAAGCTTTCGAGAGTTCGATGGAGAAATTGTGTTGATGGGCAACGATCAAGCTTGCAGAACAAATGGGATTGGAACAATTCGACTGAAGATACATGATGGAATAATCAGAATTCTTGAAGATGTTCGATACCTATCGGATTTGACGAAAAATCTCATCTCAGTAGGAATTTTAGACTCCAAAGGTTACAGAGTAACTGTGGAAGGTGGAGTTCTCAAAGTTGTTAGAGGAGCATTTGTTACAATGAAGGGTATTTTGAAGGGAAATTTATATTTCCTTGACGGCTCTATAGTCATAGGGAGAGTGGCTGTCTCTACCAGCTTAGAAGATGATGCATTAGACACTTCCAAACTTTGGCACATGCGCCTAGGACATGTCGGTGAGAAGGCTTTACAAGGGTTGGTAAAGCAAGGCCTGTTGAAAGGTGCCAAAACAAGGAAGCTTGAGTTCTGCAAGCATTGTGTATTGGGCAAGCAAACAAAAATCAAGTTTGGTATTGCCATTCATCGTACTAAAGGGATTCTGGACTACGTTCACATAGATGTTTGAGAACCTTCCAAGAATGCCTCTTTGGGAGGTAAACACTAATTTGTGTCGTTCATTAATGATTTCTCAATAAGAGTATGGGTTTACATAATGAAACATAAAGATGAAGTATTAGACATCTTTCTTACGTGGAAAAAAATTATTGAGACCCAGACAAGTAGGAAGATCAAGAAGTTCAGATCTGACAATGGAGGCGAATACACATCAGATCCCTTCTTTGAGGTTTGCTGAAATGAAGGGATAGTAAGACATTTCATAATTAGTGGAACGCCACAGCAAAATGGAGTTGCAAAACGCATGAACTGCATTTTGGTGGAGAAAGTCCAGTGTATGCTGTCATATTCAAGATTGAGCAAGGCATTTTGGGGCGAGGCATTAAACTATGCTCGTCATCTTGTCAACAGACTACCTACTGCAGCACTAGATGGCAAGACTCCCATGGAGGTATGGTCAGGAGCACCAGCTACTGATTATGATCAGCTACGTATCTTCGGATATCCAGCCTATTTTCATGTTACAGAATCTAAGTTGGATCCTAGAGCCAAGAAAGCTATCTTCTTGGGATTCAGTGATGGTGTCAAGGGATATAGACTTTGATGCCCTGAATCAAAGAAAGTTGTCACTAGAAGAGACGTTACCTTTGATGAGTCTGCAATGCTGAAGCAACCAAAATCCTCAAGAAGATGATGAAACATTGAAGAAGTCAGTGCAAGTGGAGTTTGAGACTCCAACAATGACTGTTCAGATAGGCAACAATCTTGAAGAAGTTTCAGTTGATAGCTCTAAAGAAGATTCTGAAGAGAGTTTAGATGAAAATGAAGATCCAGAGGCCTCATAATAGTCAAAACCCATTGTAATCAGAAAAGGAAAAAAAGTTATTAAGTAACCCGGTTGGATGACCGATATGGTGACCTATGCACTTCCAATCATTGAAGACAATGTTCCTTGCACTTTCAAAAAAGCCATGCAGAATGCAAAATCCAAAAAGTGTCAAATGGAAGGAGGCTATGGATGAAGAGATCGAGTCACTTCATAAGAACCAGACTTAGGAATTGGTGCAACTTCCAAAAGGCAAGAAATCAATTGGGTGTAAGTGGGTTTACACCAAGAAAGAAGGCATCCCAGGCAGAGAAACATCAGATTCAAAGCTAGATTGGCAGCTAAAGGCTATGCCCAGAAGGAAGGAATAGACTACAATGAGGTATTCTCGCCTGTTGTGAAGCACACGTCTATTCGTATTTTGCTAGCTTTGGTTGCACAGTTTGATCTCGAGCTCGCCCAACTCGATGTCAAAACTATCTTCTTACATGGAGATCTTGAAGAGGAGATATAGATGTCCCAGCCAGTGGTTTCAAAGTTGCTGGAAAAGAGGATTGGGCTTGCAAATTAAAGAAATCGTTGTACGGGTCCGAGACAGGGGTACAAGCGATTTGATCTATTCATGACGGAAAAAAAATACACAAGAAGCCAATATGATCATTGTGTATATTTCTGTAAGCTTTCTGATGGTTCCTTCATCTATTTGCTCTTATATGTAGATGATATGCATATTGCATCTAAGAGTAAGTTAGAGATTGACAAACTCAAGGCACAGTTGGCAGGAGAGTTCGAAATGAAAGATCTTGGCGAATCAAAGAAAATTCTTGCCATGAAGATCAAAAGAGACCAGGAAGAAGGGTACGGTTTGTCTGACACAAACCTAATATCTGAAAAAAGTATTAGACAGATTTAGCATAAATGGGAAAACAAAAGCTGTGAGTACACCATTGGCCCCACATTTCAAGCTTAGTGCTTCGATGTCTGCACACACAGAAGAAGAACGAGAGCATATGGCACAGGTTCCATATGCAAATGCAGTTGGTGCATTAATGTATGCTATGGTTTGTACAAGGTCTGACATCTCACATGCTGTGAGTATGGTAAGTAGATATATGCATGATCCAAGAAAAGGTCATTGGCAGACAGTGAAGTGGGTCTTGAGGTACTTACCTGGCACAATTAATATGGGTTTAAAGTTCGAGAGAGATCATAGACTCGGACATAATCTGGTTGGATATGTGGACTCAGATTATGCTGGTGACTTAGACAAACACTGGTCAACAACAGGGTATTTATTCAGGCTTGCTAAAGGGTCGGTGAGTTGGAGGTCAACGCTTCAGTCAATGATGGCTTTGTCTACTACAGAGGCAGAGTACATTGCAGTGACAAAAGCCTTTAAGGAAGCTATTTGGCTACATGGGTTGATTGAGGACTTGGATATTGTTCAGAAGCGCATTGTGGTGTATTGCAACAGTTAGAGTGCCATTTGTTTGGCAAAGAACCAGGTTCATCATTCCCGCACCAAGCATATTGATGTCCGTTTCCATTTCATCCAAGAAATTGTGAATGAAGGGGATATTCTGCCTCAAAAGATTAGCACTACAGATAATTCAGCCGATATGCTCACAAAAGTGGTTTCTGGGATAAAGTTCCCACACTGTTTGGACTTGCTCAACATCTCTCGGAATTGAGCACCTTTGGGTGCATGGTAGTGTTGATCGATCACTATGTTGGATAGAGAATCCTCGCCAAGGTGGAGATTTGTTAAAGATTGGCTCAGATTTGCTTAGTTTGCTTTGTCAACAATGGTTGCTGATTGAAGAAAAAAAAATAAAGAAGCTAGACATTTCTAGCTAAGCTACTCATGGTAGGATGACTAATCTTGTTGGTTGTTGGTGGTTGCCTTCAATGAAGTCGGCAGCTTAGCTCTTCCATTGATCTATAAATGGGTAGTGAATGGGAGGAGTTTTGTGTGGTGAAATCAGAGTGTGAGAGTGACAAAGTGTAAGCAACTGAGTGAGTGTGAGTGTGAGTACAGTGAGAGTATTGTCTCCTTCTCCTCCATTGTTGTAATCTGTGCATTTCTCTACATATAGTGAAATCTGCTACCTGTGGATGTAGGCGATTTGCTAAACCACGTAAATCTTTGTGTGTTCATGCTTGTGTGATTGTTTTTTGCCTCCTTGGTACAACAATTAATGCATTACATAGGCAGTGAAACACAATGACAGGATTGCTTATTTCTAGCAATAATTTTTTAGTACAGTGATAATTTCATCTTCATCCTAGTCTAGGGGATGGAGAGAGCGCGATCGGATGCTGTGGAGAGTACTCCTACAGTATACTAAACAGTGTCATTTTGTTCAAGTTAGATGAATGCGAATTTTTTCATCTGATGGAAGGTATTTAATGACTTCTAACCCTTCAATTACATATGGCCATTTGGCAATGAGCCTTCTTACATTAGTTAAGAGAAATCAATAAAACAATTTTACAAAGAACTTTGTCGGATTACATCTTAAATTGCTCTACTTTTCCTTTGGTTGCTAATGCTTTTTCAGTTAACTTTGTTTCGTGAAGAAAATCAAAATCCCATCCTAACCCAGTTAACTAGTTAAATTCTACTCAATACGGTGAAATCTTCTGTTTACCTCAATCCTTGTAATGAAAAATACAAACTTTAAACACTTCTAATTTCAATTCTTTTCCATGCATTTTCCCAACAACCAACCAGAAGATTATCATTGCCTGCAGTGCTTGGAGGAGAGAGGAAGGATGGTCACTGTGGGAGAGGATTGTCCTGTGGCAGCGAGGGGTGGAGGAGTTTGGTCGGCAACTGAAGAGGGTAGAGGATGGGTGGCCACAGGAAGGAGGGTGGGGAGGGAGGAGCAAGA
Organism: Camellia lanceoleosa; assembly: GCA_025200525.1. Lineage (NCBI taxonomy): Eukaryota > Viridiplantae > Streptophyta > Magnoliopsida > Ericales > Theaceae > Camellia > Camellia lanceoleosa. Next base: position 134,604,553 of record CM045761.1, on the reverse strand, counting down.
AGAAAAAAAGATCTGTTTCAGTTTTTTTTTTCTTCTTAAAAAAAAATAACAAAATGATATTGTTTGCATGATTGCAGGAGTACTCCAGAGGATCCGAAAGCAGGGAGAGACTGACGTCGTTGATGACCTGGGCTTAAAGAGCTTGAACCACTGAGTATGAGTTAGCCTCATAGGTCACTTAGCTTTACCATTTGTATCTTTATTTTTGTGCAAGACATGCCTAGGTAGACTGCAAAGAATTTCTGGCATGACATGCTTTGTATTAATCATGATAATATTAGTTGTAGTTGAGAATGTGGAGTAAAACTGGTCCTGTGAAAGCTAAATCACAAAATAACTAGCCAGTGTTTCTGCTAATGATTTTGTCTCGCGATAAAATTTGGATTCAACTATATAGTTTTTGCAATACTGAAAAACAAAGGAAATTATGAAAGAATGAAAATAACCATAGATTGTCGTAGATTGTGGTTAACATTTTGAATAATGAAATAACACATTACCACCACATCGAATTAAACAAGTCAAATTTGTTAGTGGCACTTGTGACAACATTTTTACTATCAAAATATCTTTCATATTGTTAAAGCCTGATATATACAAAATAAATCATAAAAAGATTATAATATACTCATGTCAGAATAAATTGACAAATAAAAACACTCATCTTTCGTCTAATCAGAGTTTATGAAAATTTAAAATAACTTTATAGAATTTTTTTTTAAAGTTGGTTTTTTTTTTTTTTTTTTTTTTTTTGACAATAGTAGTTATTAAAAAAAATTTAATGTGATTTATATCTTCTATCTTCTATATCTCATTAACAAAGAATGGCAGTCCTGGAGATGCAACTCTAACCCACAAAAGCCACTCTAGTTTTAGGCCTCGTTTGGGGACCCTCTTTTTTAGCCAAAAAGTCAAAAAGTTACTAAATTAGCCAAAAAGCCAACAACCCATACCAGAAAGTCAAAGATTCTCTTTTCTCTCTACGTTTTGCACATCTTTTCGTAAAAAGCCAAAAAGTCATCCCAAACATACTAGTTTTTTTTAGCTCATATTTTAGCCAAATAGCCAAAAAGTTACTAAATTAGCCTGTTCCCAAACGAGGCCTAATGCAATCACAAAGCAATTGGTTGAGCTGTACTCATCAGTTTGCTATGTGATCATTTTGGGAGTGCATAGCAGCTTAGGGGTGGTGTTTGTTTTCTTGTGTTGTTTTTTTCAAATCTTCTTGCTTTGATCTTGTTTGGTTTGTTACCAACTTGTTGGGATGGTAATAAATGATTGAGCTTTCTTAATAGTGCCAACCTAGTTGGGATCATTTTGTTTTGCTATGATCTAGTTTTTGGTTTCCTTCATCAGTAAAGTTTCTTTTGCTGATTACAATCTTTCTTCT